>VZTT01054033.1:0-27137 GCA_013400855.1 Buphagus erythrorhynchus
GTGTTCCATTTGATAGATTGTTGTCCAAAAGCACCCATGTTGAGGATCCTTCACCCCGAGGAGAAAAGGGGATCTCTGTTACTGGAGATGAAGTATGAACAGAGAGAAAGAGAGATGAAGAGAATTTTTGTTTTAGAACAGTTCATTCTTAAAAGTAAATANTTAAAAGTAAATACCCCATGAGTTTAACATGGCCCGTAAGCACAGCTTTGGGAAAGCTGTGAAGATGGCAGGAGCTTCATGACTTGCAAGTTTTTTCCCAGGCGGATGAGAATCATGAAAGTGAAGCCACAAGAGAACTGGTTTTTTTCCCTCCTTGTGGAGAAGTCCCAATGGCCTGACAAGAGGAAACTTCTCTCTCTGAAGTGAATTGAAAAGGACTATTTAAGTTGGGAACTGACTGAAGTAGTTTTTTTTACATGTTTGTTTTGTTATTATGAAGGTTGGGAGAGGGGAGGAGGGAGTGGTCTGAAGATCTTATTCTGAATTTGCTTTTTTCTTTCTTTGTGTAGTTAATAAATTTCTTTTTATACCCTTTTAATTTTTAGGCCTGCCTTGCTTTTGCTCCTGGTTCTGTGTCACAACAGAAAAATGAGTATATTTAAATTGGCAAATCAAAACTATAACATACCCTTAGTTGGGACTCACACTCACAAAAAGGCAAACTGCTCTTTAATATAAATCACTAGGAAGGACCAACTTTATTTCAGCTTCCCGTTCCTACATTTACTCCAGTATAAAGACATGACGTCTCCTCCTCATTATCCCCATTCTGTACAAAGAAAATAAAAACCAAACAAAACAGCTAGCTGAAGAAAATCTGAAAAAGCAAATCCAAGCCCAGAAAACATCACATCTGAAGAAACAGAGACAGCAGGAAAAACCCTGAGCAGTGAGAGTTTGGCTTACTTTTTAAATACAAGCTGCATGATATATTTTTTATGGGTAGAAGTTATTATTGTGTTATTTTCTTCAGCTGGCCGTCTTCTACTTCCACTGGTAGGGAGCAGTTTAAACTTGTTCATGTGTAGATTTCTTTGCAACTCCTGAATGTGTTATTACTGTGAAACAAAATTAATTTCTTTCACTTGAATGAAAATAATTCACTTTTGCAAGATTTTTCTATAATAGTTGTTCTAAAGCCCACGTGCTGTTTGGTTGTCAGGTGGTGATTTTCCACACAGTGGTACTTACTGTGTAGTATGAAACAGGTGCAGTCTTAGGGGTGTATAAACTGAGAGCACTGGTATTCATTCATGTAGAGAAAAGTACAAAGAACTCTACTTCATATATTTGAGTGAGGAATCAATAAAATGCTTGCAAACTCTGGATGTGTAGTTGGATGGAGATAAAGATGAGAAGAACTTTCTGAAAAATTGAATTTGGGACATTTTGGCACAGTTGAAGCCTAGGTTTCTGTCCTTCTGCTCTTCAGGGGTGAACTTTTCCTGTGGTGCTGAGATACATCAGTATGCTGCAACTGTGCTGTCACTAGATTTATAAGTATTAAAATAAACATTGCTGCTGCAAGTGTAGGAGTTGACTGCATGTTGAGATCTGGCTTTTAACTTTCAGTTTATCTGTGCACAGAAATTACATTCTGAATCAGACCTATGGTCCCTTGAAGTAGTCAATGATAAATAGCAGAGGGATACTGCAGGTATGAAGTGTGGAAAAATCCCTCTCACTTAGCTTTTTGCTCTTCACCTTGAATAGCTAAAGTATGACATATTCTGAAAGAGGAAAATTACTTATTACTTTAAAAATGTATATATGGAACTTTTATTTTAATTTCTCAGTTCTTCTCTATACTTCATTTCAATCATATCCTGTGAGTTCTATTGCTTCCTTACCTGCTGATAATTACCAGTGATTACTGAGAGGTGAATGCATGGAAAAGAGTTAGAAAACACAACAAATGGAACTGATAAAAATGCCCAAAACTGTTCTGATTTTCTCAAGGAGAGAATTACAGATCAGGCATGATCCATTGCATTCATTATCTCACAATAAGGAAGTAAATGCCAGTCTTGAGTAATGATGAATCCTTTTATTTTTAAGTAAGTCCACAATGATATTAGGTATTATGCCATGTAGATAATGGTATTTTTAATGGTTCATGCAGCAAGTGGCCATCTGAGCAGCTGAGTTGCCATGCAGGAGTCACACACGAGTCAGAGCCTCTGTGACCCTACTTCAGAAACAAGTATAGATGCTGCTAGGAGATGAAGTTCATCTCTCTTCCCATGAAAGCTTGTGACAAAACACGGGCAAGGCAACCAACCCCAAAAGAGGGCGATTCTACTTAGCAAGAGAATCAAACAGGATGTCTTTGCAATAGGCAGGTCTACATCACGCCTCTGAGAAATAAAGGTCTGAATCTAATTCACTGCATCAGCTGCTTTCACTAAAATGATGGAAAATGTATTACAAAAAGCAGTCAGCTTCAGAAGAATCACCACAAAGTCTTACACATCTAGTTGCAAGTCCAAACATGCAAAATTATGTTAGTTATAGCACTTTGCCCTGTTTGATTCAGCAGCTCTCTCTCACTACCTAATTAGACTGGAAGTGTTGCAGAACCTTCTTTTGCCACATCCTCTTCATAATCCTAGCAGTGCTATTGGCATCTTGATTACCACCAGTTCCCTTTCTAGTTCATTTCAGCCTGGAAAATGTTCCCTGTTGTGCATGTTGTGTGCTCCCCAGGGAGAGCACAATCCTCTGCTCTTTCAGGATGGCTCCTCTAATCCCAGGGTGTGTTATAAGGACAAGGTAAGAGTCACTTTATCTCTGTGACTCAGCTACAGTCTTTATAGGAACTAAAGAGACAAAAAAGAGTCTGGCCAGTCACCTGAGGTGTGCATATGACTTCAACCCATTTCTGAACATATTCTCTACTTTCTTTACAGAGACGGGTGCAAACAGACAGAGGGATCAATGGCTTGCACACCTGGAACATATTGGAAGCAACTCTTTTCTCATGGAAAAAGCAAAAACAATTTTCAATGATATTCCATAGAAGGCAAAGTCTGCAATAGGGCAGAGAATTGTCATGGAATAGCTGGTTTGTACTAACTTCCTGATCTGTAAGGCAACAACAAACAGCTCTTATGATGTTTCACTGCATGCTCCTTAACATCTACTGTAGTGTTCATCAAGCACTGAGTTGTATAGTCTGGGAAGGCCCCAAGATCTAGGGAAAGTATAGGAAATGTACAGCCCAAGGTTGGAACAAATGATGAATTAAAAGGCTAGAGTCTTGGCAAGAGGAAAGAGTGATGAGGAGGCATTTTGTGAGTCTGGGTTTGGTATGGAGGATTCATCAGTAATGTGTCCTGGTTTCAGGGCTTGCTAGTGGGAAGTGGGATGTGTGCCAAATGGATAAGAGGAGTAAGGAAATGGAGAAATGGAGTGTTGGAAGGAGGACTGGTGCCTGGCTTAGGCCTCCATTTTGACTAAGCAGAATGAGCAAGAGAATATGGAAGATTTACAGGGTTACAGGTAGAGATGAGGAATAAAGTGGGCAATTGAGTGTCAGGATAGTACAAATTGTCTTGTCTTGATTTGCTCAGTTTTGCTTCTAAAGAAGAGCTTTCCTATAAATCATGTCTGTCTTTCTTCTCAGAACTCAGACTTGGCAATTTCAACTCTGCAAAAAAACCTTAGAGTCACTCTTAGATACTTCTCTGAAATCAGCATCTCAATGTGCAGCAGCAGCCAAAATGTTATAATTATGCTGGACATTGTCAGGTCAAGTATTCAGAGCAAAAGAGAAGATACCATTTTGACACTACAAAAAACCATTGATTTGCATCTCTGGCCACTACATCTCAAAAGGAATATAGTGGAGTTCAAAAAAGGCATAGGGAGAGACAGCTAAAATTGTCAAGAGAATGAAGCAGCTGGCTTGGGAAGGCGAACTGAAAGAAAGCTGTATGGGGATACAAAGAAAGTTTACAGAATCACAAAAGCAATGGACAATCTGAATTAACTGCTGCTCCAGTTCTCACTGCATGAGTCAGGGAACACTCAATAAAACTAAAAAGGGATCATTTAAAAACAGATCAAAAAGAGTACATCTTTACACAGTGGGTAGAAAAGTTTTGGAATTTGTTGCTACAAATTTTTGAAAGGTTGTGAGGCAGATTGCAATGGCAGGGCCAAGGAGGATTTAGACAGCTTTATGGACAGCAGGTTCTGACATGGATGCTAAAAGAACTAAGAAAGGTCGCATTCTCTAATTTCCCTAATGCAGCATTTTGAGATGCTGGGGAAGTATGACAGGAACAAAGAACAAAATATGGCCAGGCTCATGTGCTGTCCTTAAATACCATGTCTTACTCCTGTTGAATCAATATTATACAAGATGAGCCATTGTGTTACTTAATAGCACATTTATTCTGTTCTTATGTTCTTATTTCTTTCTTTCTTCTTATACTCTGAGTGCTACTTTCCTCCCTGTGTATTATATGGATACTCTAAGCCCATGAACAGTCAATGGGGGCTCCAGTAAGGCATAAACTACCTCACAGAAAACAAACATTATTCTTGGATCATACACTAAACATACCAGACTGACTCCCAGAGTTCAATGAATATAATTACATTTAGCTGCAGCAAAAGTGCACGTTGAGTATATATGCACATATAAGCTGTTTGTAGGTATTTGTGTGCCTGTGTTTGTAATTCACTCTGTGTGTTAGCATATTCTCTTGCTATTACTCATGTGAAGGTGGAAGCATTCCCTCACACCAGCCTGCTTTACAAGCTAAATGAACCTGATAACCTTGTGCCATGAGGTGATGGACAGCTTGGTGGAGAGTGGGAGAGCAGTGGGTGCCATTTATTTTCACTTTAGCAAGACTTCTGACACTGTCTCCATGGCGTTCTTATAGAGAAGCTGAAAAGGTATGGTTTTGGTGGGTGGACAGCAGGGTGGGTTGAAAATTGACTGAGCAGCCAGGCCCAGAGGACTGTGATCATTGCTACAAAGTCCAGCTGGGGACATGTCAGTAACTAGTACCTTGGACTAGTATCTGAGCAGGTGGAAAACCTGCTTACTATGTAGTCCATGGGATGGAACTCCATAGTTAGATGATGTTCAGATTTTTTTTTCCCTAGACTGTTTCTTTTCCCGGTAGTGTTTGCAGTAAGCTCTCTTCAGACACAGGAAAAAGAGAGAGGAGTGGATTACAGAAACACGAAGGTCAAATTACTCTTGTTCCAGAATTATAGCAGTCACCAGTCACTCTAATTCAATATGAAAAAAAATTATGATGCCCTGGCAGATGGATTGTTCCGGTCACATCCTATCACCAGGAAATCAATTGTGTCATCAAACCTTATTAATTTTCTCTGGCATTTAATCACAGCCATCTTAGGAAATTCAGGAAAAAATACACAGACACAATTGCATATTACTAGTATACACATTACTAGTATACAAATTATTCTAGGAGCAAGTTCTTTGTAAAAATACAAGGACCAAAATATGTATTTTTATACACTCTCATATCTTTGATTTTCAGAGGGCTCTCATTCATCGAGGTTCAAAACTTACTTGGGAGTTGGCTAAAGTCAATTCTGTCCTCAGCTGTCTACCCTGTATCTCCCCTGGAGGCCAATGCTCACATACCAAAAAGGCAGCTCCTGAATCAGCAGTTCTGAATTGCCATTGTTTTCAGACTGGAATATTAAATTAAAAAAAGGAATTGCAGTTTATTTTTTATTTTGTTACTTTGTGTTCTAATTTGGTGTCTGCTATGCAGGTGTCTTGATTTGGAGGGGAAAGATAGGGGGCAACTGCAGAAAAGATACTCCAGCTTCTTCCCAAATTACATCAACCCTGCTTGTAAATCAGAAACTGAAGTCAAAGCTGAATGAAAGCTAGCAGAAGAACAAAAAGAACAGACATAAAAAAATACTAAGCTCTACTCTGAATAAAAAGGTTTCTCTGTAGCTTGGCTGCAGTGCAAGAGACATGCTTTGGAGAAGGCAGTTCCCTACTGGAAATAGGTGATGTGTCAAAACACATTCAGTTCTGAGCAGAAAGGATGAGCAAAGAGAGAAAACAAATGATGTGGGAAATTCTATCATATTACTATTAATTAGAGGAGATCAGCTTGGAAGAATTTTTTGATTCTTTTTCTACCCAGGCAAAGCTTATTATTGTTTGCAATCACTGAATAGTGGATTCTGTTTTGAGAAGGTTTTTGATTTGATGCACGCTTGTATGATTTAAAGCCTGGACCCTGTCAGGCTATGATAAAAGCTGCCATCACCTCACCAGGAATTTCCTGTAATGTATAAACACTTGACTTCATGCTAACCTTCCCTCCTGCCTCTCCCACATCCTTGCATATCAATGTCTGCTGAAAAGGGCACTGCTGTGTACCAAGTCCTAGTCAACAGACCAAAATGACCAAGGCCTAAGGATTACTGCAGCACTGCTAATCAATAGATATTGAGTGCAATCCCCTGCTCTAAATTCAACAGGGTTAATAAGTGTCTACAGAAAACAATGCTCTGAAACACAATCTCCTTCAGTGAGGGAGGGGAGGTAGAAATGTTTGCTTCAGCAGCTGCAGATAAAATCTGTGGGAGGCAAAGCTTTAGCTTTTACCCAAATTTGGCCTGAAGCATTCTTGATTTGCTAAGTGTGCTGTGCATTAGAGACAGCTTTGCTGCTGACAAGAGAAATACCACATATGATGACATGTTTCTGAGCTCCCGAAAGTCTTTGTTTGATGTTTTACTCAGAGATGGCATGTGAAGCTCCTTATGGTCCCATCTATTAGACCTTTGTTTTTGCTTTTTATGCTTTGCTTGCAAGACTAAGCACATGCAGGATGAAGGAAAGGAATTCAATTTAATAGTTGGCCAAATGCTGTTTTCTCTTTTGAATAGGCAGTGATGCTATCTAGACATGAAAGGTGACACTTAAACAGAGCAGCAACACTACCTTTAAAAGGTAAGAAATTCTTCTAACTTTGCTTGATGGCAAAAAGCAAAGCCTTTCCCATCCCCCTGTTTTACATGATTTACAGAGTGAACTCTTAGTACAATTTGAGATCCTGAGTGAAAAACCCAGTACTGAGAGACAGTGTGCCAAACTCTCTGACTAAGTTAGGGTAGTCAGCCAAGTTCAGTATCTGCTGGCTGATGATGAATGGTGACGTCTCAGTGCTTGCTCAACATCTGTCTGCCTGCTTCACTTCTCTAATTGCACACCCACAGATAACTGGGAAGGAGAGAATGCTAGATTTCACAGAAGCTTATAATGTGACTTATTCATGAGTGTGAAGAATTAGGTAGGTATGTCTGTGCTATGTTTTCAAGCACAACTTCAACAGATGTCCAGCTCTCTACAGGTTGGCATGCCTGGTTCAGGATTATTGGCTGTCTGAGCCTCTTTGTAGTAATACAAGAAAGTTATACTTTTGCTTGTCACCGTGGCTTTACTGAATTCCTCAGTGGGAGGAGTCAGCAGAAATGCTTCTTCTTAGCCAGAAGAGCTGCACTTGTTAACAGATTATGGAATATGAAGATGGGCATACTATGACATGTTTTTCACAGGTATTGCTCTTTCTCAGGTTGAGACAAATATATATGAGATAAATCATACTATATGCTGGCACATATAACTGTCACAGAACACTTTAAAGAACAGAAACTACAATTATTTATTTTTCTTTAGAGTTGTCTGTTATTTTCCTTTTCTGTTATTATGTCTGCTTTTTATAATTTCATAGGGATTCAGCAAATGTTACTTTTAAATGACAACTTCTGTCATTCCCCTGTGTTGACCTAAAGCTAGAGAACACACTTTGTATTCCTTATTTCTGCTGTCTTGCACTTTTTCCATCAGAATAGAAAGCATTAAACTGTCTCCATATACAGGCAAGGAAAATGTGTAGTTGGAAATAGAGTTTGCTAAAACAAGACCCTCTATTATCTGCTACGAAATTGTAGGAAATGGACTTCAAGAGGTCATTTAGTACCCTGTCCTTTGTCTCATGCTTTTCATCTCATCCTTTTCTTTTACCCCTTCCTTTTTTTACCTCTTTATTTTCTTTGTCTCATCCTCTGTTGTGTCTTATTTAAGCTTTGGGCTGTACATATCAAAGCAGGCACTCAAAAAATCTTGACTCACAGATGTAGCTGCTATGACTGTAAAGGTATCAGGCAACTGTTACTCTAGTTTGGAAATAAATGGGGAAATAAGCTTCATCTATGCTTGATTCCAATGCGTAATTCTCACAGTGGAGTTACAGTGAAACATTGATGACAGATTTATAGTAGTGCGTTTAAGATTTTTGGTTTGCCAGTATAACTCTGAGAATGTAAGAACCCAGGTTGGTACTATGGGGAATTGGGGCCTTTGTATCCCAAGACAAATGACTTCCAAATTGGAACACAGCTATAGACTCAGGCTCCATTGTGAGGGTTAATTTTGTTTCACTCAGAAATAATTATTGCTGGCTTATCTAAAGTAGCAGAAGCTTGGAACAGGAGAGTACTTCACTCCTCCTGGCACAAAGACAGTTGTGATAATGTAAGTTATATAAAAGGTGCCAAGCTAAGGGAAGGGGTGGGGGATGGTTTGGAATAAAACCATCAACAAAACAGTGACTGTAGCCACCTTCCCACTGTTCAGATTATTGTTCCTAATTATTTACGTTTATATTGACTTTTCGTTCTAACCAGTAGCTTGCAGGAAATCTTGCATTGCAGTTTTCCACCAGGAAGAAACCAGTGACCTAAAAATGTGGTATATTTTTAATAACAATTATTAAAATTGCATGAAATGTGTTAGTCCTTGAACAGCAGAAATGGCCTGAAGCAAAGAATCCTTCTTCAGGGAACTCAGCCCAAAAGCTAATACCCAGCTCTCAGTCAGCATTGATGTAGATTCTTCCCATTTGCCCTATGAATTCCTTCCTAGAAAGTGGATAAAAACACCACACACCTGAAGAACATGGCAATATTTATGGAAGTAGTAAGTGCTGAAGTGTTGGGATACACTCCTTTGTGTGTACACTCTGCCACGGGCCAGCTCCAGCCCTGTGGTGGATACCTCTCAATCCCACTGGTGCTCACGACTTCTAGCACTGGCTGATTAATCACAGGCAGATCTCTGTCTGGGGCAAGGACTGAATTGGTGCAGGATTAAAAAGGTGACATTGTAAAACAGGGCTAAAGATTTAGGATGAGTAAAAATTGTTCCTGAGAGAGAAATGGCCCAAAGCCATTTACCTGGGTATCAGGAAGAGAGGGAAGAGTGAAAGTAAGGGACAGACCATCAGCTATCATCTTAGTCCTAAGCATCTTGTTTAGGAAGGCAAATGGTTACCAACATGCAGAGCAATGAAGATCAGTCCTGGTGATACTATACTGAATGGTTTAGTGAATCAACCAGGATCTGAAGGATAATATTATTCTCTTATTGTCTAGCCAGGTTTACCTAAACTAGCCACTATCAGTCTACTACTCTTTGTAAAACACCCACAACCAATCAATCAGTCCCTTGGGGGAAGAAAGAAAGCCAACCCAAGCCACCTACATATCTAGAGGTTTGGTCTTATCTTTTCAGTCTAGGCAGACTGGAAGCTATTGTGTGGGTGTTTGAATTTCCATTTCACATTAAAGGACTGTCTTAGGGCGATTGCCCCCATGATTTGCTTCTTCTTTGTTTTACCTCTTTGCTGCCTTTCTGATACCTGTATTCTTGAATATAGAGAGTTTAACCAGGTGGTGGCAGTGATGAACTGATGTTACCTATTTCTACAAATCCTATTGATGTAACAATAATAATAAAGAATGTAGGCAAACAGGTTAGTCCTTCAGGGGTCAATTTTTAAAGCTGTGTATAGGGATTTAGTATGATATTAACTGGAACTGCTTGGTCAAATCCCTCCACAGTGCTCTGATGATTTATCCTGGACTGGTGAGGGTTCAGCTCTAGTCCTGAACTTTGCATAAATTTTTGATAGGTTATAGTAAAGAAGATTGGAATATACTTGGAATATGTTATGGGTGTATAACACTCACAGTCAAGGCTGTCCTTGTGCATTCCTCAGTGACTTCCCTCAAGGCTTGAAAAGAGTTTCAAAAGAAAACTATTTCATCAAATATGTACATGAACAATTTAATGTATGTTCTGAGTACATTGTAATTACATGTAGAATATTTTGCCATTATTTTGATTCCCAAAATTAGTTCCTCATATGAGTTGGAGAATAATAACTGCATTTAAATTATAGATAGCTGCAATGCCTTGTCTTGCAACTAAAGTACAAAATGTGTAGTGAAAAAGATGGAGTTCTTCTGGACTTCCACATTGTATATTACAGTCTCTTGAATTCAAAGTGAATTTTAAATCTTGGGTTTATTTCTAATTATCAATAGCTTTATTTCATTAAACACTGCAGTTCTGACTTTATGAGATGCTCTTCACACATTAATGTTGCTCTCCTACCTTGACAAATCTTTCACAGGGTTGTGTACAGCAAATAAGAAACATGTACTTGCATGAAACCATGAATATTTGTTTGCAGAGACAAATATGAGATGTCCAATCAGATGGAATCAGCACACAGCCCCCAGCAGGGCAGCTTGTGGGGCTGCTACAGCTACCATTCCAGTTGTCAGTGATCTAGGGCAGCATCCCATATCCCTCTGTCTGTCACTGTGGAGAACTGACACTGACACATTATTTTCATATCATTTTAATATGAAGGATGTGAATAATATTTTTATTCTTTATCCAGGAGGGCTAAATTGCAAAGTGTTCTTGTTGCTGCTGTCCTCAATGCAGCCTACTCATCTTCCCCAGTCAATACCTATGCCATGCTCTAGCATAAAAGACTGCTTGCAGTCACTTGGAGCTGTATTCCTTCAGGAGTGACTGTCCCATGTTGGTGACAACCAGAGACACATTTCCTTCACAACTTAGAAGAAGGATGTGCAGGAATTTCTAGAAAACCACAGTCTTTAGGCAGCACTTGACAGGTAGAACTTGAAACGTTAAGAAATCTCCCTCTGGAAAAAGTCAATTATTGGCAGCCATCTTTTTGTTTTAGTCTAGTTAGAATTTTTTTCACTGAAATAAAGAAAAAAAAACCAACCAGAAAAAAAAAAAAAAATAAGGTAAGCTCCTGGGTAAATAGCAACAAGCTTTATGAAGCTCTGGATCGGGACCCTGTTGTGCTGCATAGCTTTGCAGCTTTCATCTTCATCCAACCCAGGCACGCTAACATCTGTGGGGGTTTTTTTGTGTGGTTTGTTTTTTGTTTGTGCTTTTTGTTTTTTGTTGTTATTGGTTTTTTTTGTTGTTTTGGTTTTTTTTGTTTTGTTTTTTGGGGCTTTTTGTGTGTGTGTTTAGCTTTGGTTTTTTTTGTTGTTGGTTTGGGTTTTTGGTTTTGTTTTTTTTTGTTTGTTTGTTTGTTTTTGTTTTCTTCTTTTGCTTCTTTTTTTTTCTTTTTTTCTCAGCAGGGCAGAACACTGACAGAAACAAAGTGCAGGATGACTTAAAAGATTAAATGCTTGTCTTCCTTTCCACCCCCTCATTTTGATAGCAGTTAACTAACTTGTACTATAACCACTATAATCAGAGTGTAGTTACACAGTTCTGCTGATACAGAATATTGCTGGACTTGGAGCCAAGAATTGATTTTTAAATCCACAGAGACTTCAATTATTAGATACAAACTCTGCTGACACCAAGACTAGCACTTTTTCTGTGGGTGAAAATGACAGGAGTGAAGGCTGATTCAGGTCTGTGAGTGTGCTCAGAGTGTAGAGGCAGGATGCCCATCCACCAGGGCTGGCAAGGACTCTTGTTTTCTTTACCAGCTCACCTTAAATACATAAAAATGGTGCAAGGAGGTTCTGTATGAAGTTTACACCATCTACCTTTTGTTGTGCTCAACTCTAGGCTGTGGTTTCAGAATCTGTGCTCCTTTTCACTGAACACCTCTCTTAAATAGACAAACACTGTCATCTACACAGCAGGAGCAAAACCACTGTAGATCTGTAGTTTTAAAACAGGCAAGTTTTTCAGAGAAAGGTAGTTTCTAGAAAAGTAGACAAGCCTTTGGGCACAGGCACTCAAAAAAACACCAGTTAGACTGAAGTATTAATGACATTTTTTCTAAATACTACTTGCTGCCCCCCACATGAACTTGCACCCCCAAAAAAATTAATTCAAGGCAGGACCACACCCTGCCCTCTGTAAGACATAAGAACTGGTCTCCCAAATCCACCAAGAGGAGTTCTGTGGTTTCTACTGCTGGAGGGGGAAATGTGATCCCTGACCCTTTCCAGAGATTCGGTAAAAATACACTAAAGGCTGACTGGATCCACCTGTCTGGTTAGCACTTTACCCATTTTTCCACAGTGATATTAACTGAAACTAATTTACTTGAACAACCTTTCACACAAACATGGCTGTGAACAATTTCACAAAGAGCAGATCATTGCACCCCTACGCCTTGATCAGGTTGACGTGTGTCATTCGCATGAAAACCCAAGCCAGATATGGCAGGGTGTGTTTGTATATTTGCCTACTTAATGCCTTTTAAGCTTTCTTTTGCTAGTTATCTGGTTCAAATATCTGAATAAATGTAAAGAAAACATGAGAGCAAGTCAAAAGTGCAAAATTATTAATCAAGTTGAGCAAACAAATAAATCTTAGTCTGGTGGTTACCCACAGACACATTTCTAGGACTTGTGCAAATGAAGCCAAGGAGTTATATATAAGCTCTGCTTCTTATCAACCTGGTTTATCTCAGTTTCTTGCTTGCTCTTCATTAGCTCTCAGCAAAAGATGAAATTGGATTGCAGAGGATGCACTAGGCTCATTGTCTGCTTTGCTTTTAATTGCTGACACCGTTCATTAATCAAAGGATACCACTGGGGAGGGAGCAGATTTGGGTCTACCTAGCTGACTAGGCTGATGTCAACCAGTTTTCTCAATGTGCAGTGAAAGGCACTTGTGTTAATCTGCTGTAAACTGTTGTGACAGTCAGAGTGCATGGTGACAGCTGGGGAGTCGTGGTGCTGCATCCCACTCCCCTCACCCCTCCTGGGGAGCCAGGACACATGGCCAGGAGCTCGGACACATGGCCAGGAGCCGGGACACATGGCCAGGAGCTGGACACATGGCCAGGAGCTGGGACACATGGCCAGTGGACCCTGGGAACGCCATAGCCCACACGCTCCCACACCCAGCCAGGTTATGCATTTCAATTGATACATTGCCCCGGTGGCTCAGGGGGAAGGGCCAAAAAAAAAAAAAAAAAAAACCAAAACAAACAAACAAAAAACTAGAAGAGAAAAAGAAAAACAGGCAATTAAGAGTCAGAAGAGCAAGAAATAATTGCTATGATGTAATACTTAATATGCATAATGAACAAAATTGCCAGTTTTTATGCATGATCTTTAGAAAAAAGGAAATCATGTATACTTAAAAGATGCGTTATTATTTAAGCTCAGTCATGTCATACCCCTCACAGCATATTTCAGGAATCTCCTAGAAAGACTGCAATTTCTCAAGTGTGCTCATAATTTGAGAAACATTAGTGTTTGGTGTCTTTGCACATAATACTAATTCCTGTTAATGGAGGGTGTGGAGCATTTGCAGTACCACGAGACTCAAAGTGTGGCTGACCTATGCCCTGTGCATGCTGGCACAAGGGATGGCCAAGGTTAGCACAGCCTGCTAATGGAAGACCTGCTCCACAAGTTCTTCCTTGGATGATGCATTGGCCTTCCAGCACCTCCCCAGTGCTACAGGAGTGGGGTTCACTAGTAAAGGAATAGTAAGGACAGGTTGCAAAATTATTCAATTACTTTAATTTGATCCAGCTGCTGATAAAAATCAGGGTCAGAAATTTACTACAGGCTTCATGACATTACAGCCTGTAGCTTACACTAGGGATGGTGCTTAAACCAAACATCTCCAGGCTATTGACAATCTCCAAACAGAACAAAAACCCTTTTAAACAAGTCATATGAAGATTCCTACTCTAAAAGCCTGGAAAATATATTACTGTAATGCATTTGAGTATTAGCCAATGTGTTGTGAGGGATTTCAGCAACCAGCGCTGCCTGGACTGCCATCTTAGAGACACACTCACCTGTGAATAGTAAAGAATAGTTAGGAAAGGTCATTTACTAATATTTCTTTGCTTGAAAACACATTGATCCATATACAGCCCCTTTTGGGAAGAGTGGGAGCAATACAAAATTAGGATACTTCATTTTTCTTTAGGTACTCTCCCTGCTTGTTATTCTAGTGGGGAGGGAAAACATTTTTTTATTTCATCAGACATATATGTCTGAAATACAGAGAATAAATACTTGACATTACTGCATTTTCTGTTCTAAAAGCTGAGCTCCATTCTATGACCCACGATGGCAAGCAATAATTTTTTCTCTGTGAATACCTTTGTAAGAGAGGATGAAAGAAATAAGTGCTCTCCTCACTCCTTTGCAATACAAGCTGGTGTTCCAGAAAAGTCTGGAGGAAAGGGGTTCAACCTGCATGTCATAAATTAACTACAAATTAGAGCTTTTCAGCATCTAACACTGAGATGCTTAGAGGGACAGACTGTATGCTCTTGTACCTCCCTGCTTCTATTGTAAATTAAGTTTAATCATGAAGGAGAAGAAAATTTAATTCTCTATCAGTTTAACTCACATTATATGACAGCCAAATCACTCCTTCGTCTGCCACTTTTTTCTAGCAGGAGAAGATCTGAAGGTTACTGCTGTTAGAAGGGATTGGTGTCACTAGCAATCCATGTAACAATGATATGTACTTCATCTCTTCTCCAGCGTGCACTATTGGTATTGACCTGGTAACTGAGGCAGAGCCAGCTTTGTTAGCATCTTTCTCATTTGCTGTGGCATTACTTTTCTGTCTTGAAGACCTGCCTGAAATCAAGAAAAAGAGAACTTAGAAAACAAA
Source organism: Buphagus erythrorhynchus (assembly GCA_013400855.1). Classification (NCBI taxonomy): domain Eukaryota; kingdom Metazoa; phylum Chordata; class Aves; order Passeriformes; family Sturnidae; genus Buphagus; species Buphagus erythrorhynchus. The sequence continues at coordinate 14,975 of VZTT01054033.1, forward strand.
GTTATAGTTTTATTTTTAGTTTATAGTTTACAGGGACAAAGTCAAATTTAGCATGTCAAAAGATTCCCACCTTAAACAGAGCATCTTAAAATCTATTGCAAAGTTTCTCACATTCCATTGAGATCTAGACTAATATTTAAATACCTGTGTTCCTATGCAACACCTGGGAACACTGGCTTTTCAAAGGGCAGCTGGAAGTAATTTGTTAGGTAGGAGAGTGAGTTCTGGCCTGGAAAACTGGGTTGAAAAGTGATACTTGTCATTAGCAAACAGACCTGCTACTATAGCAGTGGGCTAGGAGGAGTATCTTTCACAGTATCAGTCTTGCAACTTAGACCCATGCCATTTTTGCTTGACTGGATGTTCATCCTCTTCGGAAACTTGTCACCTGCAGAGGTACCCATTTATCTGTCCCAAAAAGTAATTTGCTGGTCTTGCAAGTGACTTTTCCATGAGATGTAACTTGCCTTATTGTGATGGATGTTTCCTTTGCTTTCTCACTTCCATCATGAGCTTTTAGGAAGCTGGGAACCTGGCCTGACAAGGTCAGATCTGACCAGACTGCCTGATGCCCTCACACCATCTGAGTATGTTCCCATGTCATTTGTTGCCCATTCTCTGGAAATGTGGCACAGCACACCGGGTCCCTGTGCAGGCTGGTGTTGGGTTTCCCATGGGACACAGCCCAGGAGCCATGGCAGAGCAGTAGAGTGGAGGAGATCCAGGAGAAGGAGCCTGGCTAGGAGCTCCTGCCTGGCCCCACAGCCCCTGCTGGGTCAGGTACTCCCCCAGGAGGGAGCACACAGCTCCTGGCCCGTTTGCACAAAGCTGGAAGGCTTCAAACTCTCGTCCTGTCACTGCAGTCAGGTCTGTATAATTTCTTTCTTACTTCTGCCTGCCAGCCTATCTCTGGCTGTCTTGGTGGTGCCTGTTGCCTTGTTACTGCTGTTGGCACTGGTGTTTTATTTCTTATCAGTGCTGGGAGCTGCCTGTTTTCTTTCTGGATTTATACAGATCTAAATCCCACATTTATCTTTCTTTTATCAGCAGCAAAGCTTGCAGATACTTCTGCCATCAACCTAGAATGAGTTTGGCTACGTATTCACTTGTCTTCCATATTTAACTCATGCTTAACTTACATGGGTAAGTTAAGCAGCAGCATTGGGATATTTAACTTTTGAAGTTCTCACAATAGAGCTAGGGTAATTTTTCAGTTTAATTTTCCCTTGCTTTTGACTTTGAGAAGGGAAAAAATAACATTACCGGGATTATTAAGAAAAATCTGAATTTTTCAAAAATATTATGATAAAAATGACATAATAAGATATCAATAATGCATGATATAATTTGATTTTCACTAGCCAAAGCATAGAAGAAAAATACCAAGAGGATTGCTACATTAATGTACAAATAATGGTTTAGGAAAAATGTATTTTAAAAGTAACTTATATTGTTTTAATGTTTTTCAATTTCAGTAAAAATTCTTTTCATTGGCACTCTGCTTTCAGTCTTTGACATACACAGAGAGTTTGGAAGATTGTCTCTCAGTATCAGGGGAGGCTTTTTCTGCTAAACAGTCTGCAGAACAAGAAACCCTCCTTGGCAGCTTCCTGAAGACAGATTGGATGTGAAAGAAGCTTACATAAAAGAAAAGAAAGCACTGGCACAGTGACTGACAAATCTACTCCTGCTTCCTAAAAAATGCTGAGCTGAAGGAAAAGCCACCATGAGATCTGCAGTCCTTGGGAAAGAAAGACAATTCCCAAAATTTATAAGGCCATATTCTTTCACCATCTCTGTATATGGGCTCCAGAATGCCTCTATGACAGCTGATATTAATGACTCACCTTTAGCTCATTTCACTTCACTTTTCATAAACATTTGCCAAGTCTCTCAACTTTTTAGGGAAAAGAAATCTGTCTCCCATTTCTGCAGTCTCTGCCACATGATAACGTTCATGTTGTTTTCTACCACAGGTGTGACTCCAGTAAGAAAACAATGACTCACATCCTGGCTTTGGTGTCAGTGCTTTAGTGTCATCCATGTGACATCATCATAATGGGTACATATTCCTGGGACCTGGTATGAATCAGCTAAACAAAATGTTTTAAAGAGATTGCATGGACCAAAGCCAACTCCTTTTCTCCTGAGCTGTGGCTCACCTGCAGAGTGGATCCTGATTGAAGCCTCCATCTATCAGGTGACAGCAGAGAAATCCCTCTCCACTGACAGATTCTGCAGTGAGGAGATATCCAAAGATGCATTTTCTGTTCTCTTCTTCTGTTAATTGTTGGACAAGCGTCCCAGAAACATCCCACTCTTCCACAGTGAGTCAAAGAGCCAAGTTTATATGACATTTCTTGGAGATTTGTATCTTGTCCTGCAAAAACCGTAGGAGAATTGTGTTTTAAAGTCCCAACTTGTAAATGGAACATCATGTTCCATTTCCCTTCAACGATTTGTTGACTAAAGAATTGTTATTTATCATAGATAATTCTAATCTGAATTCCAGTTTTAATGTCTTAGACAACTTCTATACTTTCTTTTTAAAAAATTATCTGTTCCTCTTTAGTTAATATGATTATTGGAGTATTTTTTATATTGTCTAATTTAGTTTTCCTTTAATGTATCTAGAAAGGAGTTTCAGCCTCCCTCAAGAAATCGAAGATTAACTGATTAACAGATAATGTCAGTAATAGAATTTTAAGTCCAGCCAGAGGCAACCCAGACAGGAAAATTTTGATATTTTTATTTGGCTTCATATTTTTTTAATCTTTGATTTTGTTTTCCTTCCTTCTTCTTAAGAAGGTTATCAATGAAGTGGCAACTGTTAAGAAAAAACTGTTCAAAGCACCATTGATGTTCTTAAAAAAGCACAACATTTGCAATAAATTCTGTGTATAAGGGAACAAGTGTCTGGAGTTCATCAGTATATGGGTGTTCAGTGTTACTGCCAAGATTAGCACACATACAGGCTATGTCTGCTCTTGTCAGGATATGTCTATTCAAAGAGGCAGGATATATTAACTCCAGGAAAATTTCATGAGGAGGTGTCAAAACAGCTTCAGTATTGATTTACCTCTTGTTGATTTAGAGCAGAGACAGCATGAACTCATAGTGCTCTGCACCTAGGCAGGTAGGTGTGTTTATAGACAGCCTGGTCATCAGCAGGGAATGAATGTAGCTCTGTCATCACCAGACATGAATCCTTTTATGAGTTTCAACACATTGTTAATAATCCAGACTGTAAAAAAATCAATAGAGAGACATAAGAACAGTCAATAAATATTAATTTTATCCTATAATATCCATTATATTTGAAGTAGAAATATGTGGATTTCTAAATTATTTAATATGGCCCAATACACTTAAATAGAGCTCAGTTTCACAGCTAACTTTATTAAAGCTCAGTACTGAACTAAAGCACTAACCTGAATGGATAGAGGAACTTCAACTTAATTATCTCACAATATCTACTGTTTTACACCCGTGCTCAGCTTAAGATGCTGCTTGTCTTGACAATTCGAGTCATGGTGACAAATCAGTCCCTTACATAATGCCCCTGTTCTACACAACAAAGAAACAGAATATGCCTTAAAGCTGAAGCTTTACAAGTGACCACATACCATCTGTAAGAGAGAGGTAAAGAGATGTGGAAGGACCCACCTGAAATATGAACTCTTTATTATGTTAATTTTTCCATTTAAAAACCTAGCTTTGATGGAAATGCAGCCATGTCACACAATATGCTGCAACACAGACACTGGCTGGAGGTGACAGTTTACCAATCAATTCTGTACAGTCAGCAAAATGCATTGCTGTAGGTATTAGCTGATGTTATAACTTGGCAATTGTTCGTGTTGATGTATTATAAACCAAATTCTGGGTCCAGGCTTCTGTCCTTTGTGCCAGCCCAGCACTGCAAAGCCAGAGGGCAGCTGCCTTCAGTGCACCACTGCTGCAGCCTCTGGGCACAGGGGCTGGACTGTGTTTTTCATTTCTCATGGGCAGAGGCCATCAGGAATAGGAAAACTGTGTGATGATCTTGAAATGCACATCTGCCTTCCTGGAGGATTGATTTAGCCAGTGATGTGTAGAGAAGTCCTCAAAACAAAGAGAAGTTTTATGCTAATAATCAATTTTTGATCAGGTGAAAAAACAGATCATAAAAGAAGAAGAGAAATACATGGTATTTCTTCAACAAAGTTTTTTGGATTTTTTTTTTTTTTTTTTAAAAGGAAACTAATAGGCACAATTGGGAGCATATGTGCTATTGACTTTCATAAAAAAGGACACCTACCCTTAAGGCAGAGCACAAAGTCATATCTGATAGCCAAATGCTAGTTCTGAATTATCAACATTTTTTTAGGGACTGAAGATATCAATATTTCCACAGTTAAAACAAATAGCATTGTTTAAGTCTTCAGAGTGTCCTAGGAAACTGATTCAGCTAAAGGTCATAAAAATTGCACAGCTAAAATTTTGGACCTGACTTTGAAAAGTCAGGTCAGGGGAGACCTGTGATTGGGTCAAGGAAGAACAGTGCAGATAAAAGGAACATTTACACTAAGCTGTTCCTTTTAAATGTCACTAGAAACTGGTTTTTTAACACCCCCACCTCTTGTCTTCTTACCTTGTTTCACTCTCTTGTACACTTCTCCCTCTCAAATAGTAAATGTCTTGGAAGTCCTGGCAAGAAAACTTCAGACAGATAAACTACCCATTAAAATAAAGTGGAATGCTTTGATTTTTGCCTAGAGGGGTGGAGGAATCAAGCTCTTTTCTATATCAGAAAAATGCTTGCAGGTGAAAAAGAGAATTAAGAAGGATGCCTCTGGCTACCCAGCCTTGTCATTTCAGGTGCCTTCCAACACCCACACATTTTGGTCCTCAGAAGTGAGGCAGTAAGATTTTTCCTCAGACAGAAGCTCCCAACTTTCTAGCACAGTAAGTCATCTGGCTAAAGTTATTAACAGCACAATTACCCTTTCTTTGGGCCCCAGCTTTATTTTACAGGCATGCACTTAGGCTAGAAACAGTCCAAGAGGTTCACACAATATCAATGGTAGTCATTGTGTTCATCTTGTAAATATGAAAACCAGTTACTTGTAAACAAATATGAAATGAAGACTGAAGGTCTAGAGGGAAGAATGAAATCAGACTTTTAAAAAAAGTTTTCTGTGTTCTATGACAGGCTGAGGTGAAAAATTTTCCTGTCTGTATCTAATTCATACCAGCTATATGTTTTTATTTTCTTGGCTACACTAATTATCTTGTGTCTAGTGTTTCCTATTTAGGATTAATTTAATTAATTTGTGCTACTGGTGGGAAAGCTGGAGTTGATGACAGAATATAAATCTTTTTCACATTATATAGTATATTAAAAAATTAATTTATGTGGTTGTGCATGTGTGTAAATACATATGAAAAACACTGAAAAGTTTTTCAGGGGAGGAATGAAGACTACACTAACCCTGTGATAAGCTCAATTTTCTAGCAATTAACTAGATTGCAATTGTCTGAAGATGACTTACATTTGTAAAAACAACAAGCTGCAATCATCTGATTCTTCTCAGGTACTTTTCAGGGATTTTGTTTGGAATTCTTGGGTCTATTGTGGGTGGATATATGCTATAGCCAGGAGCTTGAGAAAATGTCATCTACAAAAGAGCTTGTTGGTTTACTGGCTGACCCAAGGGACAAGCCCAAGGGAAAATAAAAACATGCCTGGCTGACACTTTCATCACAAGACTGTGGGTACTTCTTATCTTAAAGCCTGATTTGAAGCTCATTGACATAAAACCTGAAGTTACTAGGCTTTGTATAACCAAATAATGACACACCTTGAACAGGCAGGACAGGGAGGTTCATTATTTTTGTGGTGCAGAAAAGGAGGCTCCCCAAGGATCTGTTGACAACACTGAGACAAGTGTGAGCTGCACCTGGAATGGCTGGAGTCTGAAATCAGGTGCTGTTTATAAGCATTGCCTCATCAAAAAGAGCTTACAGGAGAGAAATTTATTTTGTATATATTAAACAGTCAACAAGAAAAAGAAGAAAGCATGCTGTTCTGCAGGTCAAAATATTACTTATTACTCTAATAAGCACTTAACTCTTTTTGAGAGTGCAGCACAGGCAGACAAGGGATTTTTTTTCTGCAGTGCTTTAAGTCATTCACTTGATTTGTTGCCATTTACTGCAGTTGTGTAATGGCTATAAAACTGGAAAAAACATAAAACATAAAAGAAAGGTGTTGAAGTCAGCCTTAAGGTACTAAATTCCAGACAGCAGCTTGTAAAGCAGTGGAGATTTAGGTGCTGTAAGATGACACTGGAGGTTGTGGTAGGTGCTGAAGTGATGAGTCTATGGAAAACCAGAATTACGCAACTATGAAAAAAGGACCTGGGCACCTCCTGATCCCTGCTTATTCCTGGGGATACCAATGCTTCACAGACACTTTTCATTTGACATGAACGGTCTTCAGTCATCTAAAACTCCTGGTTTGGATATGCCCAGAGTTACACCTAAATTCAGCCTGATCCCATACACATTTACAGAGAACTGCTGTCAAGAGTCTAAAAGTACGAAAAACTGTACAAAATACAAATGGACTTTTAAAATATAAAACGTAATAAATAAATAGTCAGTGATGTTCTTTCATGTAGTTTTTTCAGATCTGTTGTGTAGATATCAGGGAGCTGAGCAGTACATTAAGAAAGGACTCAGCATCACATATGTTTTAAAATGCCTGCTACCTCCCACGTTCAGCAGTTGCATTCCAGTAAGGCATATGTTGAGGAAGGAGAAGACCTTGGTTCAGCCTCTCTCCCTTCAACTGAAGAAACTCAGCATTTTCATTTCATCTCTCAGGAAGATTTTCTATCCACCTGGCTAGAGGCCACCTAGTAACAAAATGCTTTGACTATTGGATCTAATCCACCGTGGAGCAACCAATTTAAAATGCATGTCTGGGTTGCAAAGAATGAGCTTCTCTCTTAAGGCTGGTGTATTCAGATGCATTTAGAGTAAGGCTCATTTTGTGCTCCCAGGAGTCCCTGCTCCAAGGATTATTTTGCTAGAAAAGCATGAGATTGCTTATTAGAGATTCAAGATAAAGCCATATCTTCAAATATAAGTAAAATACATTTAAGTAAATTGTCAGAAACTGGCTGTACTGTGGGTCCTGGTGAGAGCTGGGGAAAACAGCAGTTTGAATTTTTCCAAGCTACTCAAAGGAAAACAGAAGGGAAAGAATGAATAACAAAGTTTAGCACCTAGTGTTGTGAACAAGAGGAATACATGAAAAACGTGATGCTTTAGTAAAAGCATGTTTACAAAAGGTGTTGCCTTCCTTAGACCAATAAGCTTATTCTATCCTTGGTTCAGCAAACTAGTCTATAAAAATGTGCCTACTCCTGCAATAAATCACTTCTGCTTTCTAGATGAAGCCTGTGTTACTGTATTTTTCGCCGCTCCCTAGCCTTACAGTGACACTGTACCATTTGAATGACAAAGAAAAATGGGAATGATCAGTGATATTTAAAGGTGAAGAATCCAAAAGGGGCAATAAGAAATAATTTCCACAGCATAAGGGTTATGTTGTGGAGCCTGTTACCAGCCACAGAAGTTGGGATCAAAACTTGGTTATCACAATGTTCTCAGAAGGGAGACAAAATCCTATATAGCCTAGAGTTCAGGCCAAGTTTACTGAAGTCCTTCACTACTTTATTCCAATACCTTAAAATACACTGTTTGCCACCATGAGAGTCTGGATGCTAGCACAGGTAGGACTGCAATTGTAATGCAGGGTGGTCGTGCCTCTACCCCATTAAACTCTTTCTATTGCTATTATTATAATTCACTGATGGACTATAAATACTGTACATATATATACACAGACATTTGTATGCATAAATGGAATAGAGTAGTTATATTGTGTCTTGATTTCAGGAAAAGCACAAGGTAGGCTGTGGTCAGATGCCAGGAATGAGGGGAGAGGGAGTTATAACAGGTATATTAGATGAGTATAAACTCTCCCTTTCCTCCCAGTAGCATATTTGAATGTGGTTAGTGACTAAATGTTACACTGTAGTGAGCTACTGTGCACCCTTGGCTTTAACTAGTCCTGTCAAAGTCACTCCTCCCTCCCTTCATACTGAACAGGAACTCTAGGCAATGCTCAGATCCTGCATGGCCCCTGCCTGTTTAGGTCAAGAAAAGGTTTGAGCAGAAACAGAACTATGATGGGAACTTCTAGTGGACAATGGCCAACATCTTTTTTAAATGCAAGTAGATGTGTTTTATATTTCTTTGACTCTCAGCAGTGAGTGTCGCAGCTCATCCTCCCAACCAGACCTCTATGTCCTGTAGGCAGAGGTGAGATTTCAGAAGTTTTTGCATGGTTCAATCTCTCATTTTAATCATTGAACATGGAATCAATTTCCCTCATCCCTGCTTGCTGGATGAGCAAGCAAGTCTCACATTCCTCAACTGTGTTCTGTTTCTAAATTTATTTATGTTGCTATTTTCCTGTTAAATGACAATTCTTTATCAACAACTATGTTATTGATATGAGTTAAAATACAACAGAACTTCAGGACAGCTTCCTTTCATAGGACCCTTTCCATCCACCATCAAATTTACTGCTGATGTGCACATATATACACTCATGTATAAGGAACCAGTGCACACAGCAGTGCTTAAGATCCTACTCCATAGCCTACAATAATCAGTGACAGTCTCTCCTGTGGCTTTTGTGGGCTGTGGATTGAGTTTCAAGTGCCAGCAGTTACTCAAATTACATATAAGTGTTGGAGTAGGGTCTTTAGTAATATGACTGTTGATTATTGAGGCCAGAGTTAGGTCTCAGACTCCCTGCTGAACAACCGAGGTAGAAAAGTAAACTGAAGTCAAGGAGAAAACTTCTGCTAAAAGGAGATTGCAGTGGGAGAATGGAAGGGTGAAAGTGGAAGTGTGCACCATGTTTTCATTGTTAGAGACTGCTGCTTGATTGTCCACGTTATTTGCAGACAGTTTGTCATGCAGTATCTAGAAAAAAATCTCTTTTCCATAGACTAAGAAAAAGGAGAGAGTGGACAATGTAATGCATCCATTAGCACTGAACATTGAAATCAGTTTACTAAATCCTTTGGGAAAATCTGTCTGACAATACCCAGTTTGTAATAACCACCCTCTTGAAATATCATATTTACTATATATGATAGCAATATGAGGAAAATAATATAATAATAAAATTATCCCAAGAATGATGGTTATTTTCAGCTGATATCTCCAAAGCCAGTGATATTTTATCACCATTTTACTTTATGATTATGGAGTGGCATAAGAAACTAAACCTAATTCATGATCTGGGTGAGAAGGATTACTATAAATACATCACATGATTCTCTAACACCTATGGTCATAATAGTGCTCATAATACGTCATTTATTTTCAAAGCACAAAGTCCTACCTATCCTTAAGTACTGCCATGATTCAGGTAAAAACCAGAAGGGTCTAGAAATGCAGAATTAAGACAAACATAACGGGATGACCTCAGTGGCATCTCAGACAATTCAGTGTTAATAGCAAAGATAAGTAAAGAATATTTTTGTATAACAACATAAGAACATGGAATGGAACAATGAATCACATCCTGGGTAGATGAGCTCACACATTAGAGAGGGTCTTTGCTACTAATTTCTCTTTTAAATTAATATCTGCTTCCTTTGGCTTTTGCAGTGATGTTTATGGCACTTGGAAAGCTTTACCCATACACATGAATAAACTCTTTAGGTTCAAACAATCGAGGCAGTAGGTAGGGAATAGAGTGGAGCAGTCCCAGAGCCAGCAGGGCTGGGAAAGTGGAGATAAGTGAATCTAAGTTACTCATCCTTGCTCAAGTAAATTAGCCCAGATGAAGCGATTCATAGTGAATTGAAGAGGGCAGTGTGCAATGGTAGAACCAGCAGGGAGCAATTTTAAGCCTCCATTCTGCCAGCTGTTTTACATGGGTGGTCCCTAAGCATGCCTGGTATGTAATTAACCTGAATCCCTGGGTAGCATCTGTGGCACACACACTGGTATTGCAAGCTACCATTTCATCCTCGCTTCCCTGCAGGTCTGACAAATGATTGTTGTGTTGCAATTACAGCAGACTCAAACTAGCCCTACATTTTCCTGCCTCCCTTTAGAAATAAGGAACACTCTTTTCCATTAGCTGCCAATTAAAACAAAATTTACATTAGTATTAAAAAAAAAAAAATCAGCTCCAGCTGTAAAACAGTTGCCTCTATCCCTGAAAGGAAGTGTCTAGAGTGGAAGGAGCACAGCTTTTCACTCACTGATGCTTGTTAAGTAGAAAAAAGTNATTTTCATCACATTCTTAAAATTCTATCAGGTCTTTGATCTGGCATATTTCTTAACTGACGATCAGTTTTCCTATAAAACCAGTGTTACTGTGCTCAGGTGCTTCTAGTTAAATGGTTAACTAGGCCAGGATGTCAGTCTTGCCACACACCAGACACTTGGTTGTGCACCAGTGCCTGCAGTCAATGGTCAATGGGCATTAGAATCCATTGACTCAGAACTGAACAGCACCTAATGTTATGCAAAGATGATTGCTTGTGAAACACCCTAAACCCCTCACCTTTCAAGCTGACACAGATTTGCTAAGTCAGGAGGTTATTTTAGTGGTCATTAGCTGCAATAAGATGTTTTCTTGAGCAGGCAGCACACTGTATATATTGTACAATCTAAATATACTGTAAAATTTTGACTTTATTATGCTATGGTTCCACTGGACGTATTAACACTTTAACTACAATTACCATCTTCTCTTAAATTAAAAAGAATCTGTTTCTCATAATGACAGATTGGTTGGCATCATGAAAGTGTTTGATATCATAAAATCCTGTGGCTTGTGAAATGATGTGATTTAACCTACAGTTACCTATGCCAATTTGTGAGGTCAGATTGACAACAGACACTTCTGTGAATAGTGAGATATTCCTTATTAGAAGCACTGTAAAAGCAGCAGAACAGTGACATTGGGCACTGTGCTATCACTTTGAATAGTTTTGTCTAATACCTGACTTACTGGGAAAGTTGCTCCTTTGTCAGGGAAGACCCATGAGGCATATCATATTGGTGAACTGTTTTTTTCCTAAACACATTCACAAGAGTGGAATTAATGTGTCTTGTTTGTGCAGCGTGGGATAATGGGATTTTCTTGCTGGGAATTTAGGAGTGTTCCTGGAGGACTGTACGACTATGCAGGGAAGAGCTCAGCTCAGCAGACTAAGGCTTGTTGTCTAGTAATGTTATGTATAATGTTGGCTTGAACACTTTTTGGCTCACAGAGACAATTTCCAGATGCTGGGCCAGAAATTTTTTTACTACTCCAAAAATGGGAGAAGGGGGAATCCACCTATCTGCATCCCAATGATTGCACACACTGAGCAAGAGACATCAGCACTTTGGAGCTTCTCAAATTTTCTCAGGGACTTAACCATGTGCTTTGGCTCAGGAAGAGCAGGGACTGCTTGCCCACGGCCTGAAACATTTATTCCTGGCTGAAGCTGAAATGCTCTGGCATTCTGCAGCTGCATGGGAGAGAAACAAACTCCACCTCAAAGCTGTTTTTTTCTGTGCTGCTTTTACTCACCCTTTCCAAATGATGAGGGTTTGCCAGCTATTATGTGCATATATTTGTAATTTTCTGGCCAGCACATGGGTCTATACTCCATGGCATGTGTTCTACATGCTGCTGCCTGATGCTGACTGAGGTCACAGCTTTCCCACTGGGAATCTGTGCTGCAGCAGGCGTGCAGAGTGCCTGCCTGCACCTACAGTCCTGCTCCAGAGAAGGCAGGTGAGAGCACAGCACAGAGCTTTCTCCAGTGATTGACTCTTCTTCTTAGGGAGGATAGTGGGGTGTCTCTGTGAGGGTGACAGTGCAGAGCCAGGGGGCTGGGGCTTGCTTCAAATGAGTTCACTGTGGTGCTGGCAACAGCTTCCTGTGACATTTCTCTCCTGGGTAAATTATACAGCTGTCTGCAATATATATGTACTCTGTAGAACTAGGGCTGTCTGTTTGCCCTGCTTTTTCTCATTAATATTCTTCCTGCAATAATTCCTCCCTTCCCCACCTCTAAATTATATA
>VZTT01054033.1:28245-48590 GCA_013400855.1 Buphagus erythrorhynchus
GCTAAGCAGGTTGGAGCACGGGAGGGAGGGAGGGAGAGGGAAGGGAAATGTCGAGGTCCCTGATTACAGCAATAAACTGGCAAATAGACCACATCTTACTTCCCAGTTGAAGGTGCTGACATGACACCTCTCATTTTTTCAACCTTATTTCTTTCTGGCTAAATAAATTCATTTCATTGCTGTCTTGAAAGCACAGTGTCTTGATGACAGTTTGAATCCATACCATTTAATTCTAGCATTTCTTGTGTCTCTTGACAGCAAGCAGACAGAAAATACTGTTTGAGATAAATGACATTTCTGTCCAGTTCAAGTTGTAGTGCTTTTTAATCAGAACATTTGAGACAGCATCAAGAGCTGTAGTCAAATTATTTAGGGTTTTCTTTTCTCATTGAGAAATTTAATAGCATGTAAGAGTCTGATGCTTTTTATAGCATTACTGCAATTCCTGGTTTTAGTGATAAGACATTTAGTAGAATTATCAGCTATTGCAACAAAGCCCTAAAATTCACAACCACTTAAAATTTCAAGTTGTATTCTGAAACCATCTGTACAGTACAGTGGTAATCTTTAAGTGCAATAAGTTTATAAGTGATACGCATGTCATGCTGTTAAAATGAACATGTGTGTTGCCTTGACATTTATAAATGCTAAAACCTTTACCTTGTTATTCAATTCACAGCAGGAGATGATATTTAAAATGGTAACCTTCTCATGCTTATAGATTATTGCTTAATTTTATTAGTCTTCTTTTTTATAAAAAGAAGTCACAGTCATCATAATTTCGCTAGTGTCAGAGTGCAATTTTAAGTTGATGTATGATTGTAAGTTATGAGAGCTAGCATAGGAAAAATTAAGCTTAGGAACATATATCTCTGATGCTGTTCTTAAATATCAGCTTAGGAAGTATGTCGATAGATAAGAAAAATGGTGTTTCATTATACAGATGATATCAGTCTTATAAGTAACAATCGTTTGATAAATCTCGTATTTATTCCTCTTAAAAGACACAAAGGAGCAAGCCCTAGCTTTTGCAAGATTTTCTCAAGATAGGTAGGTCAAATATGACTCTTCATGTAGCAACTTCACATGCTGAAGACCAGAGTGTCTTTGTATATGAAGTTCTGCCCCTCACATATATGCTGCGCCCAACTCTTCTCATCATACAAGGAAATATTTTACTGAAAGTTAAGTGTACTTAACAGTCTACTGGTCCAACACAGGACATCCCTCACCTAAGGCGACCTGGGCTCAGTGGAAGACCTCAAGCAGTCCCTGTGTATGTATCAGTACTGAAGTCATCGATGCAGCTTAAATCCAGAGAACAAAAAACAAATTAATATATGATAGGCCTGTTATGCTCTGGAGATAAAAGCCTGCAGGGATCTTAGCAAGGTGAGGAGGTCACTTTCTCCTGTAGCTTCATCCTCATTTCATTTCCTACCTATGAAGCTCAAGTATCTTCCTGTCAGATTGCAAATCTTCGTGGGTTGCAAATCCGGTATGGTGCAACCTCTTTACCCACTCTTGTTGCTCTTTGTCGCTCTTTGTAGGGGCAGGCGTGACACACAAAAGGCACACTACATTTCAGAAGGCTAATATCCCCTTTATTACAGCTAGCTGTCTTTTTATACACTCTACAAAGTTTACAGCTAGCTGTCTTTTTATACACTCTACAAAGTTTACACTTTCTTCATCGGTCACAGTTAGTCAACATAACATTAATTGGTGTAAAACCATCTACACCTCTGTTTTCCATAAAACTTTTCTAAAAATACTTTTCCCTGAACAGGTTTCTTCTTGTTTGTCTTCTTCTCTTCTTGGTCTCCAGGCCAACAGCCTTGGTCAGAGAATACTTCTCAAAACAAATCTCATTCATTAACCCTCCCTAACCCACAGACCAGCTGTGAGTTCTACTATAGCTCTTTATCATTTACTTTTTAGGAGAGCATAAAGTCAATTAGTTCTAGAGATTTTCCAAGACAAAGGGCCAAATTTGGCAGACTGCCCTGTAATGGGAACATGCTGCAATTTACAGAAGAAAAAGATATTGTGGTTAATTGTCAAAACTCTATAAATATGGAATCAAAGGATTGTGTGATGGCACGTGATGGTTGTGCCTCACTTTGGGAGAGCCTGAGGGTTGCCCAGACTGAGAGACCAGGAGGAAGGTGCCAGGTCCTTTCTTGCTGAGACCTCTGAGAGGTGGCTGCATGTTCCCAGCTCCCACCCTGCACAAAGCCATACTGGCCAGCTTGCTCGTGCAGGGGTCAGGGCTGTGAGATGCACAGCAGTGTGTAATCACTGCTGTATAAATTTTATTCCAGGCTAAGACAGGCTCTGCAAGTTAAGACAATCTCTGCAAGTTTCAACATTTACAAGTGTCTGTTGACAGGAATTAAAAAGTTGAGAGAAGTGAAAGCTCAAAGAAAAATCTTCAAAGTATTCTTGGATACAGCTGCAGCTCTCAGGGGTCTTGGGTCCTTATCAACCTCAGTAAAATCTCTTTTCCTCTTGCACTGAATAGGAGCAGTGCATTCTGTCCACTGGGTGCTGTGCTGTGTCTCTACACTATCCAGAGTGGGAATTCTGCTGGATATCCCCAAAGCTGCAGGGACATACTTGTAGCAATTCTGCCTACGCAGCACACAGCAAGAAAATGGATTGTCCTGACACCCCAGTTGTCCCGACACTTCATTCGTGAGCTGAATGGTGAGAATTCATGATATAAGTTTGTAGTTTTGCATTCCATTTAATGCTGAATTTGAATGAAATAGAGGTGGGGTTTTTTTTTCTGGAAAACCTGTTACAGAACTCAGTGCATTCATCACCTGCACAGTCACCTTCAGTGGGTTTTTGCTGCTGCCTGGCAGCTTGGGGTGCTATTGGAGCAAATAGCAAATTGGTCATACTGGAGCAAATTACAAGATCAATCACAAGATAACATCTTTTTTTTTCCTGTTTTTCAGGAGTCATCAGCTACAAATTTTCATCTTGTCGGCATGATCTCTAGAATTAATAATTTCTTCTGCTCTTGTTTTGTAAGAGATTGTTCTTCTCAGCTGTCCATTGTTTTATGCATATATGCACAAAACCACACTCCTACAACAGTACTCTCAGTTTGGATCTCCCCAAAGGCAAATTGTATCAGATCCACCATTGCTTAGATAATTCATTGTTGATATAGACCCTAAGAATAATCAACTTCAAAACTCTAATCTGTTTCAGAAGAAAAGCTTTTTTTCCATGTTGACTGCTCTTGAAATGGATAAAAATTCACTGAAATAGTTAATACTATTCACTGTAGTTAATAGTATTAATACTATGAATTTTTCCAGTGTAATAGTTTTGGGGTCACTTAAAAATCACTGGAAATGTAACCTCTTGCACTTCCTGTAAAACACTGAACTCTGGATGATAATCAAGACCTCTTGAAAATTGTGGGCTGCACAAAAATTGCAGATTTTGCAATTTTCTGACCGCTGTGTAATTTTCTGGCACATTTAAATGTGTGTTTGGTTCAGTGCCAGGCTCCTTCCTCCCCCAGACACCCTAAAATTAACTAGGAGCTTTGGGAATTTCATCTGTCAAACAGAGACAGAAGTGTCTAATCAGCCTGGAGGAAGAATGGCTGAGCAGTGCTGACCCAAAGCCCTTCTCAAAGAAGGAAGGAAGGAGAAAAAGACAGATGAGGAACAGTCTAGGAGAGAAAGGAGAGGGAGGACAAGATCAGAAGGGGAGAAAGAAAAGCTCTGGTGAAAGGGTGAAAAGGTAAACTTGTAAGAGAAAGAAAACAATAGAAACATTTGGAACAATAGCTTGTAGTTCTCTTATAGAGTTGTGGGCTTTTTGTTGAGACTTCATCTGGGGACTGAGAGTGGGAAAATTTTTATTCTAAAAACCCCTGGAATTTCTTCTCTGAAAGCTGAAGTAGAGTCTAGACTCTTTCTGGCTGGGTTAAGGAAGTGCTGAGATCCTTCAGAAGCATATGAAATACTGAATTTTCACAGTGAATGTTCAGGCCACAGTGAATTTACAGCTGATAAAATTTGCACAACTGATGAAAGCTGGTAGATGACAGAGGGACTAGGGAACAGACTGGTGGCAAAATGGGAAGAGAAGCTGGGTGCCAGTGCAGCACCTTTATCACCACATCACCTGCACATCATTGTCTTTCTATTATAATATTCTTACTGTCCTCTAAGACCTTTAGGTGTTATGAAGCACCAAAAAAATGTTTTAGACAGCCTGAATTTGTCCCATACATCTGCTCAGCTTCCCCCCATTTGCTATGCCATCATTCTTAGCAACTGTGACTCGCTGAGAAATAAAAAATTGCCTGTTCCTGAAGCTCAATGCAGCTCACACTAGTGAAAATGCACCTCACAGGACTCACTGCTGTGACAATCAGGACCAGCAATACAAGGCTCATGAGCTTCAGAAGCAGCTTTTTTAAAGTCCTGAGGAAGAGGGAAGTATTTTAAATAGGGAACCAAAAAAGTTGAAAGGAATGACCAAGAGTTTATCAGAAAGGGCCAAGGCAGAATTGCAGACTCCAGGCATATCACCTGACTTTCCATGTACCTTTGGCCTTGGGATTGGGTCCTTTGACTAGGACCACTGTTATATCAGTATAGTAGCTTTGCACTTGGTATTTGGGCCCTAGAAAATTAATTTCAGAATAGAGTAACACTTTTGTCAGGTTGAGAAATCACAGCCAGTTAAAAAAAAAAAAAAAAAGGCTTTAGAATTACAGGTGCATGTGATTTTGAGACTGATTCAAAATCTGGCTCATTTCTAGTTTAAGTCAAGGTTATTATGTTGAAAAAAACATGAAAAAATCTCTCTAATGTACGATGGGATGTGTGCACCAGTCCTCAGTTCTCTAGGAATATTTTTTATTTTTGTTAGATCTAATTTACTCTAAAAGTATGATTAGAAGCTCTACATCAAATACACCGCGTGCTCATTTTATTCCTACAAGCAAATAAAATGCTTCAGCTTTTCTGGAAATTATGCACTCCCTGCTATTATAAAACTTTCTGACCTCAATGGTGGCATGAACAGTTGCCACAAAAACAAACAAGCAAACAAATCAACCAAAAAACCCCAAATCCAAAACCAAAGCCAAAACCAAAACTGACTAATCCCCCCTCAAATTAAAAAGAAATCTAAAAGAAATTCAAACAGTTTGAGATCGTAAAAAAATAGATTAAACCATATGTTAGAAATAACTGTCAAGCTTCAAATCCTTCAAGATTCAGAAATTCAAGCATTCAAGGTTTCATATACTGATCTGAACACTTTCTCAGATTTGGAAATCTCATGAGGACATGGTTTCATGAGATATTCTGTGATTATGTTTTCCAGTTTGGTTAGACATATGGCACAGCATGAGCAGCTCTCCTTCCAGTGTTTGGTTTCTGTTACTCAGCCATGAAATACACAGTAAAATGATACTTCCTCCAAACTGCAATGCTTAAAAAATGTTTTGTTCTAATTCCAGTTGTGCTTTGGGGTCTGATCTGGTTTTATTTTCCATGTGGAAGGACTAATGAGTTGTAGTATGGGATGTACATAACCCAAGACGTTTCATCTTTAAGCTGTATCTGTCATTGCAAGTCACTGATGTTACACATTTGCAGAAGAGGAGAGTTGTCCCTATGCAGAACAGTTCCTTTATCTATCTTTGAAAGGTCTTACTTGTAACTCTGTTGTTTTTAACCCAAATAGTTAAGGATCAACAACATGCCTCAGGCTACTTGCTTCCTTCTTTCCATCCATAAGTTTCAAATGGCTGAGTGATTTCCAAGAATGAAGTAAGGAAAAGAGCAATTGATCCATTAAGGCCAGTGAAGATACAATATTCTGCACCTTGCTCTGCTTTATGGCAGCATTAGTATATAAGTTGCATTTAGTAAAGACAATATGCACTGAATTTTGCTGCAAACACCCATACAATATTCACATGCCTTGCTTATAGTCGGGTCCATGCTTCAAAGCACCGCATTAATACATATTCTCAATAAAAAGGTTGTAAGAATTTCTCAATGTGGACACAACTATGTGTATGGCCTTTATCCTGGTCTCAAAACCATTATTTAAGTAATTTTGTAAACCGTTTTTTTTTTAATTAGATAAGCCCAAGGCAGACCTCTAATATGGGAAATTTCATCTTGTTACTAAAATTAAAAAAAAATATGAGCACTTGGAACATGGTTTTTTAATTGACAGTGTTGAACAATTGTGACTATATGTACAGGTATTATTATGGTGCGTAATGCCAGGATATGTAAGGAAAAACCTACACAGCCCCTAATTTTAATGGTTTCATAGCAAAAACCATCAAACATTTTCCAGCTAATAGTGTTTATTTCACTTATGCATATTGTGTAAAGTAAGGTCTCTCATACAACACCAGACAGTGAAAATATTTCTCAAATCCTTTCCATAAAAGTATATTTTCTGTTTCTAAAAGAATATTTTCTTTTTTCCTAAAAATATTTTTATGAAAATAACAGAAGATTAGGTATTTCCTTTCATCTAAACCTGTAGTTCAGTTTTACTTGAAGGGATTTCTAGCAGCACTGCCTGTTCTTGGCCTCACCTTGAGAAGCTGTCAGATTCTCACTTGCTAAATGTTCTCAGAGGTCTCTCAGCTTGTTAGTGCATGGTCTGACTTCACAGGTCTAGCTTTTGCAGTGACTGCAGATATTATCGTGGCTGTAAATCCCATGTCATGCTTAAATATTTAGAGTATCCACAAACTGCTGAACTTGTGATTACAGCTTCGTCCTTCATCCAGAGATTGTCTATGAGAAACCTTATATTTGGTGTTTCTATGATAGAATAGTGGAAAACAACCCACAAAGGCTCTGCTTCAAAGACCTTTCTGAGCAGAAGAATCCTCTTTTCTCCCATATGGCATCTCCAAGTACATTTTCCTGGAGTCAGTTTAAACTGTACTCTAAGGAGTTCCTGCACTGGTGGAAACTCTGTACGACCCTCCATGGTCTGCATCTGTGAGATTATATTTCTATGATATGTAAATGTATTTTATTCCAAAGAACTAAAAAGAGGCTTGGAACCTTTTTTTTTTTTTTCAGTTGCCTGGGAGCAGATGAAAAGTCTTAATAGAAATGGCATAGGAATGGTCCAATGGAGGAGCTTTGAATGAATGATGCCACTTTATAACAAACCATTTGTATAAAAAGGGACATGCTGAAGTCTCTGCAAGGTTTAATTATATAAAGCATGGAGGATATGAGAGAGATTTCTACACCTTGCCTCTCAGTGCATCTACCTTCCAGGACCAGTTGTCAGTAAGAGGGTGACATAATCTTTAATGGAGAAAAAAGTGAGACATAGACTAAATGCACTTTGGGTGCCATCCCATAAAGTATTCACATAAACACATATGGAGGGGTAAGACTTTAAAAATCTTCTGTCTCACATAGCCCACTTCTTTCCTCTTTTGAGAGCAGAACCCACGGTTACAGAGGTTCAGGAAGATCTAGAGAATGTCCACAGTAAATGCTCATTTTCAGTTACCTTTAAATAAAAAGAAGGCTTATGTAACAGACAGCAGAATATGACTGTAAAGCATAGATATAGGAAGGCACCTTCCTTCTTAGTCTTATATGAATAAAAGCACACAGAATCAGGTATAATAATTATATATTTATTACAAAAACTGGATACCTTGTCTTTTCAATGCAGTTTTTGAATAATCTCTGCATTTCTTTCAATTAATTTTAAAAAGTGTGCCATTATAGCAAATTGAAAAACTAAACAAATTTTAAAACCCAGCAAAATAAAACAAAAACAGATGAAACAGACATGTAATCTTGTTTTTTGGACTTGTATCTACCCATTTTTCCTGAGTCCCGTAAGTTGGAATCTTTTCTGCTTTAAAGATCTCATATTTTTTTTCCTTTATCCTGGCCCTCAATATTTCTTTTCCCAAAAGAGCTGAGTGAGCTCACATTTTCTGCCTTACATTAAATTCCATATAATCTTCCCCATTGTTAAATGAACTGTAAGCCAGCAAGGTACTGAATTAGAGACTACTTTTTCCTGGCAGAGCAGACATGTGTTCAGCATGAAATTAGTGCACATTCGTTGATTGAATAACAAGATAAGGGTAACTTGTTGTTCCCCAATCTTCTTACTGTCTCCTAAAACTTAGAATGAAGTGAAATGGTCAGTCTGGAGTAGTATTTTTCAACAATGAGAATGAGAAGAAAAAGGAAGTATTCATGGATAAAAATAACTTTCTTTCTTTCTTTCTTTCTTTCTTTCTTTCTTTCTTTCTTTCTTTCTTTCTTTCTTTCTTTCTCAATGGTGCAATCATATTTTGGTCACTGTTGTGGTTAACATCAGCAGCTTTGCTGGGGACATTAAAATGAAACTCAGGGAAAAAGTAAACATAGATTAAATTGCTATGCATTACTTTGTGATGCAGAGCTATACATCATTCATGATATCTTTATAATGCAGTGCTATTTGGATGTTTCAGTCTGGAAAGGAGCCCAAGTGTTTCCAGGCACACTAAGAGCACATGAAATTATGATCGGAGACCATATTTAACCACCAACTCTAAATGCCTAATTTAGGCATTGCTACTAATATAGTGTTTAAGAGTGAGATGAGTGATCCAGGCCTGCCAGATCTTGCCTCTGCTAGGGCTGGTGGGAAAGAAATAGCTGTGACTCCTAATTTGAGCACTGGAGGTGGGATTCATCTCACCTAACTCATCACACAGGAAAAACAGCTGTTTAAATAGGAGCTGGCAGCCCTTCTTTCAGTGGAGAGATAGAGACACCTCCACAGTGTCTCTCCTGCTGTCACCTGCTTCAGAAAGGGATGAATTTTTCTCTAGCAGCCCTTTTTCCTGTTTGATAAGCTTAGACTTAGGCAAGTCACGTCTGCATACATGACCTGAGATGACCACACGTTTGGTGGTCAGTATAAGCAGGAATGCATGGCCAGACCCCACCACCAGCTCCACAGGGTGCTGGAGCAGTGCCTGGGAGCTGCAGGGTCTGGTCTGCAGGGGCAAGGGAGCCAGGAATTGAGGTGACACCCAGGCTGGACAGACAGGACCTAGCTGGTCCCAGACAATTTCAAAATGAGATGGAAACAAAACTTAGTGGATTAGTATATGAACTTTAAATGACAATTTTACCCAGTCATTCACATTTCTCACTTAAGGAGAATTTTCTGTATTAATAGAATAATTCCTCTGCAAGTCCTGCCACTTTTGCCAAGTATTAGGAAAACTCCTGCCTATGTGAATAATTTGCGACCTTGTCATCAACTTATACCAGAAGATTAAAGTGCAGGGACGTGAGAAGTCTGCCAAAGCTAACAAACTTTCCATGGAGGTGTTATAAAGGTGATGCACTCTGAATAAATAACATTGTCTGCTGTGATATGTCCAGCCCTGGGCCAGCACCTGGGCTTGGCCCCACCTCTGCTCCCATGGCACTGCTTGGCTACAAAAGAGCAGGGACATGGTTCCAGATTCCCTTTGCCTACAAACCTAACTGTATTTAGAAATTTGTGGTGAATGGACCGATCGAGCAATTTTCCTACATTCCCAAGTGATTTTTGAACTAACATATATATGAATGAAGTTTCTGGGAGATGAAATTTTAGGGGCAATCAAAAACATCTGAAACAGCCTTGTGATCTCATTGGAAATGTAAGCAGGCAAGTTCTGAGTGTCAGTTTCTTCCTCCAAAATCTACCACAGCTTTAATCTCACATGGGCTTCCTTTGGTCTTGCTGATTCTCAGAGCTTAGGTTCTACTTTGAACAAACCAGTTCATGTATTATAACTTGCTGGAGCCCACAGTTTTTGCATCTAATGGTATCAATCATACATAAACAATAAACTTAATGGATAATAATAAATTCAATTAAAATGTAAACAAAGTATAAAACAGTATACTGGAGCCAAATAATTCAGCAGTAAAGAAAAAGAATGTCATAGCAGAAAAGAGCAATATTCAAAACCCATAAATCACAAAATACCTTGATGTCTATCACATTTGTGCTTTAATATTCACTTGAATTAAGTTCTGAATTCCTGGAAAGAGAGAGTGGAAGGATGTCCTATGTCATCTTAGGGAAGCATTCTATATCATTTTCCATGCTATGAATGAGCTTTTCTCCAAGCTACTGAAAGACAATCTCACAATTAATAATAAGAAAGAATAAAGAGACAGGAAGGAGGATGTTGAGACCCTCATTTAATGAATCACATTTTGGATTTCTGGCATGTCTCTTTTTTGTTCTTCCAAGTATTTTGATGGCCAATGAGATGATGGATTTTCATTTCAGAGATTTTACAATTGTATTCTTATTTCCAGCTTTAATGTACTCCTCAATCAGATATTTTCTCTAGGGTGGTGAATATTACCCTTCTCATTTGAGTGTAAAATTTCAGCTGGATAAATGAACAAAATATTTATTTTATTTCTCTATGGAAATGATGGATTGAAAATTTTACAGTTAAGAGACTCTCAAATTTGTTGCTTTTATAAACTTGTATTCTATATTTTTCTAGTAGTTTATTATAATGTATGTGTGGATATTTAAAAGGTGCTAACACTGTTAGGCACTTCAATGTGTTATACTCATGTCCATTCAATCTTTCACTAAAATTACAAATGAAAAGTCTGGTGATAAAAATTTACAATTTACTTGACTTCAGTTGACCTGTTTTGCTCACAGAGTACTAACAAATGTCTGTCTGTAAAGCCCTCCCTCCTTGAGGAACTATGGAAGTCCCTTAAAATCTGGATCCTTCATTAGCAGATTTTGAGTAAAATTCTTACTTTGCTCTGTGTGATGTCACTGATAGTATTTTATGCTGAAAGGCATCTTCTGAAAACATTTTTTGATTAGCCATAGTCTTTTCCTCCTGTTGCAAATATATATGGGTGACAATGATTTAAGTGAAATCTGAAGGCTCAGTCTAGTCCTGTCTCATCACTAAAGCTGTCATTCACATGTACAGTGGAGAAACCACACTCTCCAGATGCAGCATGATTGCAAATTGCTGTAAAGATACCTCTTGGTGAAGGTAAAGAAACTTATGACAGCTGCAGTTCTTTGATCCCAGTCTCTGACCATAAGAACAACTTCTAACCTTGGAGTTGCAATAGCATATTTCAAGGTAAAGAAATATGCAGAGCCTCATTAAACTTTGAGAAGCTCAATACAAGCACAGCTGTCAGCTCTGATGTCTGTACATTTTGAACACAGTGTGTAGAAAGTCTCTTTTCAGAAACACAGTCTGATGTAAATCAGAGTAATAAAAAAATAGCCTGATGTCTGAAATTAGGTAACCAGTAGATGCAGCAGTTTGTGCAGCAGTTTCTGGTTTCTGCTCCCAGATCTTTCAGAAATGCTTCCTAAGAAATTTTTGAGGAATTTTGGGGTGTCTACTACCATAGGGAAAGGGTGGCAACAGTGAGCTAAGTTGGCTAGCAAGCTCAAGTCATGTCCAACAAGCTCTGCTAGGTGTTCTTGATCAAAAGGTGCTTTTCTGTTTGCTGCTAATTCCTGATTTTGGAAGGCAGGAGGTCACCAGGCAGTGCAGAAACAGAGGAAGTGAGAAAAACACTGACTGAATCTTCTTCACAGATGCAAACATCTAACTGCACTGAGAGAGCAGTAGACCAAGTCTGAGCTTACTGTAGATTTCCATGATGGTAAAGGCTGGAATCCTGTGGCTTCTCCTGTGGCAGGAGGATAACTCCTGCCCCACCTGCAAGTCTGCAGTGCAGGTTCAGTGCCCAGGTTGCCCATGAAGGGCTGAGAGCTGTGTCTAATGAAGTGCCTGGCCAGGCTGAGC
This sequence comes from Buphagus erythrorhynchus, assembly GCA_013400855.1. Taxonomy (NCBI): domain Eukaryota; kingdom Metazoa; phylum Chordata; class Aves; order Passeriformes; family Sturnidae; genus Buphagus; species Buphagus erythrorhynchus. The sequence goes on from VZTT01054033.1 coordinate 40,109, forward strand.
CTAAGACCTGCAGCAGTGTCAGGAGGAAGCAGAAGTATAAGCTGTGGGAAACTCTGCTGCCAGGGATGGACACCAGCATCTCCTGGTCTGGCCTGGTGTCTAGGGATGTTTGCAGCTTGTCAGGAATTTGGATCCAGGGCAGCAGGTTGCCAAATCTAATCATCTAATAATCAGGTTATCCCCCACTGCTGTTCTTTGTGGGCTCCAATACTTGTAAGGGAAACCTGAACTGTAGCAAGCATGACATTGCATTTGAGGTGGAAGCCAAGCGCCTGAGGGGGCAGTTGGCATCTCCTTGATTCTTCCAGTGACAGGGAAGGACTTGATGAAAAATGGATGGACCCTATGAGTCAACAAACCATTGTATAGATAGTGTTGACAATAGGGATAATCTTTTACAAGCTTGGGATCCTCTCTGAAATAAAAATATCATCCATATGACCAGTTGCAGCAAGTACCAAGGAGTAAATGATCTTTGTCAACAGATTGGCCAGTCTTGGGAGGAGAGCTTTAAATTAGGAATAAAGGAGCAGGCAGGGGAGATGGTGATGACCCACATCCTATTGAAGAGGTTGTGGACTGGATTGGTAAGAGGGCACAGAGTAAAGGCTGGCAGAAGAGACCTTGAAAACAGGATAGAAGAAGGGTCCTGAAGAGCTCATTGATTTAAAAGGGTCATTTTCCACAAGCTCAAGTTTTATCTACCCTCATGGGCATTCAACAAAAGACAGCAAGACACCTGCATGGACGCAAGGACCTCTCAATTTAAACATCAAAAACAATTGAACAGAAGCTGGTGCATGTCTAGGAAAAATATGGCTCAGAAGGGATACAGAGGCACTGTGCAAGTGTGCAGAGGTGGGGTTAGAAAAGCCAAAGCCCATCTGGGGTTGAATCTGTCAGGAATCATAGAGTGGCTGTAATCAAGAGACTAATTAGACTGGGACTCTCTGTGATAGATGCTGCAAAAACAGAGAATGAATGCTCTTGAACCTGGGGTACTGGTAAAGAAATAACTAAAAAAATTATGTTCTATTTAGTCATGTGTGGGCTCAGACTTTTTGCACATAAACTCAGACTCATCCAGCCCTGGATGCATTTAAATTAGGGGTTGCTTTAAGCTCCAACATGGTCAGCATACAGTAGACAGATACTTTCAGAAGATCATTTATATTTTGCATAGGCTGACTTTGCTTAGGTCATTTTGCCCACTGACAGGTGGCAGAATCAGATTCATAATACCCTGATACCCCTGATACCCTTGTTGATTTAAACAATTTAGGGTGGATATATGTGGTCCTGACTACTTTTTTTTGAGGAAAAAAAAGTGAAATTTTAATGTCTCTTGGTATTTTCCTTCTGCTATTTTCAGACAATTTGAGGGATGTGATGATCATCCTTCAGTTGGAGAAGGATGTGCACAGAAAAATGAGGAAAAGTACAGAAAAAAAAAAGAAAAGAGGGAAAAAAATTAAGTTCTAGGTAGATGGAGCCAAAGGGAATAGAAAATGGGGTTTCTGTGGCCTCAGTCACCTGCAAAAGTGTAACACCATCTCAATTATCCTTCATCCATGTCTTCCAAAGGGAAATGGAAAGCACTTGCCTCCCTCAGAGAGAATTATGTGTTAAAAGGATGGCAAAGGTGATTTTTTTTTCTTTCTCCCTCCAGTTAAATCTTGGATTGCACAGCAATTGTCATATTTTACTTGCAGGCCTCTGGATGGGCTGGTTTTCTCTGTCCTCTGCAGGTCAGCATTTTAGAGACTTGCTGAAATATCCACGAGACCCCAAAATGTAGGACTCCCAATGTGAGCAGAAGGCTTGGCATGTAGAAGAGTCTAAGAACAAAGCAGCCAACATCCTTTCTCCAGAGACAAAACACATTTTGTCTGTGACATTCTTAGTCTCCATCTGCTCGGGAGAGGGAAAGTTTCCCATATGGTTCTGCAGTGGGCTAGTGATTCACTCTATTGACTCACTCCACAAAATGCACAATTGAATGTTAAGTAACTGAAGTCAGCTTTAATGGATACAGCATATGTATACTTCATGAATGCAAAATATGTAAACTATTATTATGTCACCTCTTTTTGTGCTGATAGTACTGCATTGATTACTGATTGATTCCTAATTGCTTATTGATCAGAGTTATCATTCTCTGAAAAACTTGCATTTTGAATCATCAGTTTAGAATCAAAATTAGAAACATCTGTTTCTGCCATGTCACATTATATTTTACATTTTTCATATTATTTTCAGTAATATCTTGAGTCAAACATATGTTAGGTAGTTAAGATATTAGTGGTTTAGATCTAATGTGAAATTTACATTTCTAGAGAAAAGGATGACTTACAGCTAGTCTTGTTCATGTATCACAAATTCTTTCTGTGCTTTTAATGAACATTGATTTTTAAAAGATCTGTGAATGTGGGGACCATTCATAAGACAATTTATTATGAGATAGTCAGAACAAGGTTAAGCAACTGATGCCTATTGTCATAGGCTGCCAGGCTCATGATACCATAGGGATCTTAGTTAATGATCTGCAGGAAACTGTGGGACAAGAGAGATTTGAGGGGAAATATTCTGCTTCTGACAAGGATGTGGGACTGAAAGTTGATTAGTCAAGTTAGAGGATCATTCTGAGATTGTGTAACAGTGACAGCATGTATCAAGTAGTAAAGAAAATAATCATGTCCAGGATTTCTGAGGAAAAGATTAACCATAATGTATAGTTATGCTACTGCTTGGCTTTCAGATGCTTTAGTATGTTTCCTCAAACAATGGAAATGTTTGTCTGATCCATCAAATCTGTCAAGTCTGGTGTCAGTGTGGAATGGACATAGGAAGTGGCAAGATTTTCTTGATCATTAGGTTTTCAGTCTTTTTGCCCCTCATCTCCTTGACAGCTGCTACTGAAGCTGAGCTGTGTTGGGTATGGATTCCTATTTGAGTGGTGTTGGAGAGGTTGCCAAGCACTGAGGCCTGTGCCCTTCATGTGCATCGCAGGGATGCTCACCAGGGATGCTCCTCAGCTCGGCAGGATCCCTACTAACACCACCTAGGGCTAGGCTAGGCATGCCTGGTCCTGGGAGGGCTCCAGCTGTACCCCCAGCTGAGGCAGGAGGGATCCTGGCCAGTTCTGGAGCACCCCAGCAGGCAGTGTAGACACATGCACTGAAACAAGTCCAACTAACCATGCACAGCTTCAGCAGACAAGGCAAACAAAAAAGCAATCTGATTCAAGTTTGGAAATTTCTCTCCTCCACTCACTAAATAATCTGCAAGCGATTGAGCAAAGTCAAACATCTGCCTGTGAAACTACTGCTTATAAAAAACTTGACAGACTGCATCTACTCAGGAATTAAATTTTTTTCCTCTTTACAAAGAAGTTACAGAATTTGCCTGTCCCATGCAGAGATGGGCAGAAGGCTCTGTTGTACCCTCTGTATCAATGGAAATCATGAGAAAGTGCTGGTAAAGAGAAGGTTATTTGGTTGTGAGGGCACTTGCATTTAGTGGAAGTTTTGCTACAGCTTTTTAGTAAGTGATTGCAGAACTGGGACTGGGTCAGTATTTAAGAGAATGGTTTGAACTTGAGATAAAAATCTGGTGCAATACAGCCAGTTTCAAGAATGATATCTGGAGTATTGAGAAACTATTGTGTTCGACTAAAGTATTGTGTCTTGGGGAAAGTAGGGGAAGGAAGGAACAGACTACTTCCCCCCAGACTCAAGGACTGAGAGTAAATAAGGAAATTTAACAAAAAAGACCAGAATTTAACAAATTTTAAACAAACAAACAAAAAAAAAAAGTGGCATCCCACCCATAAGTGGAGGTGAGCACGCAAGATTTGTAGATGCTCATGGAATGACAAAATTCCATGGAATTTCGCGGAATGACAAAAGGAATGACAAAATTCAGAGGGTGTACAAAAGCTAAAAAGTTTTATTTGTAAATTGTACACAGTATTAAAATTGGTATATGTCAGTCCCTTATCTCTTAGTAAAAGCACGCAGCAGTAGGTTTCAAGTAAAGGGGTTGGGTGAAAGAGAAAAGAGAGATGAATTAAGAGGGGGAGACAGAGAAAGGAAGAAAAGCAGAAAGAAAGATCACCAGTCCTGGCTCCTGGTTTGATCCAGCTGATGGAGTCTGTGGGATACACATGTCTGGGGGCATCTTGGGGTTATCTTTTAAAGATAAGTTTTCCCCACCCTAGAGATAAGTTACTTGCTTTTTATGTAATTTAGTTATCATGTGCAGTCCATTCTTCTAGACCTTTCTGGAAATGGGTCAGAGGACTACAGGGGTCATTGGTGATCTTGGTTGCCCTCTCCTGGGTTGGTTTTTTGTCAACAGCCTGTAACGACTGAGACACAGACTCAGGTCAGCAGGGAATCTGAGACCTTTCTTCAAAGAAACAAGCTGGTTTTAGACACTTCTTCAAAGCATGGTATTTCCTCATATTGTATTTTCACTAAGTGACCTATCACACATTGCCACGTCAGTAACACACTTCCTTAATGTCCTTATAGGGTACCTTGGATTGCAATGCAGGGTGTAGCCAAAAGTATGTATTCTATCACCATCTGTTAAAACCAGGTGAGGCAGTGATCTTTATCTTTTCCACAACCCATTCTTCCTCCAGGGAAATATCTTCTGTTAATGAATGGCCTGTTGAGTCCCACTGCATGACTTATAAAATTACATCATCCCATTAGGAGATGCTCCACCCATGGGGAGGAGCAAAGCATTTCCCACCTAGATAAAATCTGAGATTTGGAAGATCAGAACAGCCTTTTTCCACTGGATTCCAGAGGAAAACCAGACCCTTTTACATCATCACTGGACCTTCAGAGGAAAACTGCACCCTTCTACAGGAGCACTGCTCCAACAGAACCACATCTGTCACTCCAGGAGGACTGCAGCCACCATTTAATGGGACTGCTACCAACACCCTGACTGACGGGGTGTCAGGTTGTATTCTGACTCTGTCAGTGTTTTGTTTGTTTGTTTTATTACTGTACTTTTATTTTAATTTTCCTAGTAAGGAACTGTTATTCCTATTCCCATATCTTTCTGTGTTTATCTCCAGGAGCCAGAATAAAGAAGTGCTGCCCCACCTCTGCATGACCCCTTCTCCAACCACATCCTGTCCTTTCTCACAGCACATTATTGCCAATAATCCTTGGTTGGCTCCACAGCTCTCTGGTTATCAGTATTTGAGGCAGGCACTTGTGTTTCTTCATCTTCTAGGCTTCTACAGCACTCAAAGTTTTTTAGAAGTCTAAAATGGCGTAGCTGTTACACTTCAGTAATTCAAAACATCTTTTTTAATCTATATTAAAAAATTGAAATAATTTAATTTGCAATCCTAAAATTGAATTTAATTTAGAACATGAAGCAACTGTAATTCCACTACACCTAGAATGTATGTGGTACCTGTATCTGTAATCCCCTCGGGCTACTTTATAATGACAAGGGGATGTATTTTTTCCTATTTATCATGTGGAAATGTCTGCTCTTAAATAACTAAACTAACAAATTTGAAACATCTCTGATCTCAAAGTCTTTTTTTTTTTCTTACTAGTCAAAAATATTATAGCTTTCTACTTTCAACTTTTTCCCACTTTATAAATAGTATCAATATGTATATGTACATGTACATGTATATGTATATGTGTACATACATACACATATATACATATATACACATATATGTATAAATACTCTAGTGTGCAGGACAACTCCATTCATAACACAGACATACCTGTCGACACAAGGAAAAATTTTCAGTTTGGTTCATAAACATACCTAGCAGTGCTTCCTTTGTAATGGAAATTATACACAGGACAGTTCTTCAGGAAAGAAATAAATGTAGTTTTGAAGAATAAACCACTAAAATGGAACATAATTTTTCCAACTTTTTTGTGGAATGGATGGGAGATGCAATCACATGCTGCTTTTTTTTTTTTGTTTTTCCCTGAGGTTTCAACATTTCCAGGACTTTCACATCTTTAAGGACATGCAGTAGCTTCTCTATGCTTTGCTGGTGGGTCCCCTTGGGATTTCTCCTCATAAGCACCTGCATTCTTGGTAAAGGTCCAAGATGGAGTTTTGTGTTTTAAGTTTGTGCCTGTGTATGAGGGTTTGGGCTGTTGCACACACGCACAGCTCTGTGGTGCTGGATCTGTTGATCTGATCTGATCCTACCAGTCCCAGCTCTCTTGTGGAGGTGGATGGAAATCAGCCATGGGCTCATGGCCCTTGCCACAGCTGAGTCCAGGAACCCACCTCGTCCCACTGCCCTGGTCTCCCTGAACCTGACAGCCTCCTCACCCACCCTTCCTCAGTTTGCTCCAGGAAGAGGATTTAAAATATCTCAAGGAAATTACAAGATATTGTGGTCAAAGCATCCAGATTTCACCAACCACTGCCCTCTCTTTATCTCTTCAGTGAGATTTATTGAGGTTGCATTTGTTTCTGCTGAAAAAGTGTCACATAAAGGCTTTTTCTTTGTGTAGTTACTTAATTTAAGCTCCAAACACGGATTCTATTGCCATCTTCAGAAAGTTTTTGTTCAGAATACCAGATACTCATCCTTCTACCCTCTTCACTCCAGTCAGAAGGATTTGTGGGGATCCAAAGTGCCCCATTGCCAGAAATTGTTTCCAATTTCATATTTATATAAAGTTACGTAACATTCAAGTCAGAAAAATAGAATAAAACATTGAAATAATGAGAATTGTTTAATTCACAAAATTCACTATGTCTCAGAAAGTTAGTTACAGGAGTTCTGACTTTTATTTTTGAATAAATGAAGCATGCAATAGAAAAAAAAAACACAAAAAAACAAAACCCTAAAAAACCTCACCAAAATTGATCACTACTGCTAAACAACAAATTTTACCTCTTTTTAAGGCTAGCAGGCCATCTGTTCTAACATGCTGTCTCTCTGTGGTTTCAAATGGATAAAGGCAGACAGTGTTCCTCCAGTGTCACACAGACTCACACTTTGGTGACATTTAAGGTGTGCAAACTTGTGAGCAGAGATTTAGAGAATAAAGGGAAATTAATGCTTGAAGGCTTTGTTTTTAAAACGGCAAACCCTTCCCTTATGTTTTGGTGAGATTTTGGGGCTGTGCACCTTGTATACAAGATGGAAGCACTTTTCTGTTTGCTTGGTCTTGGCAATTTTTTCTTCTATTTTCTTAGCTGGTTTCAGGTTTCTGTGCAACAACCTTTGCCTCCACTTAAAAAAAAATCCAAACACCTGATCCAGGCTACACATTAAGAGGCCTGTTTGGTGGGAAGTGAATGCTGGAATGTTTCAGTTTTCAAATCTGTAAAGATTCAGATTTATAGTCAGTCTGTTTATATTCTATCATATCATGTGTGGTAGCATAGGATATCAAAGCAAGAAAGCCTACGGGGATACCACCATTTGAAATGAAAAATAGTTCCTATGTATGGCATAATGCAGCACAGATGGAAAGTTGTGCTTTTCTGTTTTACTGTTTCTGTCCATTACTCAGGCAATAAATACTGGACAAATCAAGCAGTCATTCCTAAGGTTCCATATAACCTATTTTACCAGAATCAGCTGCTATAGTTTTATATTCCCTAGAGAAAAGCTGCCTGGGTTCCCAAGTTTTATAAGGCATTTCAAGGAGACCTCACAAATAAAAATGGATGGAAAATATGGCCTGGCTTTTAATAACAGTATAGTTAGCTCTGCATTTTCATATGATAGTCAGAGCTCTCACTAGTGTATTGCAGCCTTATCATTCTTCAAAGCAGCATTTATTTAATTACTATTACTTATTTATTTCATCTGCTATGAATTGTACATCATTATTTCAAGGGCACAGCACAACAGGAATACACTATAGCTGTGTCACTCCAGGTCTGGGCTTCATAAACTGAGAAGGGTTATCCCACATCTGGTGTAGCAGACATGCCCTGACACCCTTTCTCTGAAGGTGATCACAAAGGATTCCCAAAGCATATTTGCAAAGCCAAGTAGCCTAAAAATATTTAAAGCAGTGCCTAGGCAGTGTGAGACATAGATTTGAGGAGAACTTTTGCTCTGATCCAAAATACCTGAGGAATGATGAGGCTGCCACCCTCTCTCCATTGCCTCTGCTTGTGGTTAGAAACCACAGGAAAGGGACCCGATCACCCACAACAGCTGAGCACCTCCCCTGACCCTGGGCTATAGTGCTGGGAACACACAGGTTAGTTTTGGTGGATGCTTTTCTATTGCTGAACTGGAAAAGAGCTGTAGGTAAAAGAAAATCACCTTTCTCCAGAGCAGACACACCTTCTATGAAAAGTCTCTAAAATTAAGGGCAAGATATCTTCCAGGAAAGAGACATCTCCAAAATAAATACTGAGCAAGCTGTGAGACTCCTCCCAGGGTCACAACTGCCATGCTTTGCACAGCACTAGGGAGCAATATTATCAGTATCTTATCTGTGGC
>VZTT01054035.1:7291-18053 GCA_013400855.1 Buphagus erythrorhynchus
GTTGGAGGAGTATTGCAAAAGTCAACTATGTCACGTCTTGGCTGGCCTGATTTCGTATTGATGATAGCACTGAGTCTTCTTCAGGTTATCTCTGTAATGAATGTGAGATGGGAAATCTGTGACACTGGTTCTGCTGCACACTGGGACTGCCTGAGGCTGTAATGACATTTGTGTCAGGTACCCTCACTGAGAGGGGAAAGCAGCCACACATTTTCCATTATAAGGTCATTATAACATGTAAGCCTGTTAAAGCCATCAGGACATGGATTTCTGATTTAAGTTCTCAAATCCCAGCAATGAAAAATCCTGTCAGAGGACATGTATTCAGTTTACTTTGCCAGCCTTCTTGCTTGCTTCATATATATGACACATTTACCAAAATACCATTAATGGACTTTTTTTCTTTTCAAGAGCCAAATTTTAATACAAAACAATTCCCTTGGATTTCAACAAAAGCATGGGAACCATCCAGTGAGAAATCCTAATAATTCTGTTTCTGAGGTGCTGATATCTGAAGGTATCTGGCTTCACTCTCACTGACAATTAAAAACTTTCAGATTTTTAAATAATTTATTTGATGCAGCTCTATGCTATTGTGCTACATGGTGAGAATTGTTTGTAATTGCTTGCAAGCTGACTGAGTGGCTGAATTTGTGATGAGCACCCATTCATAATTTACAACACTGAAAAAGAAAAAAGACTAACTTTGCATTAATTTTCCCTATTTCTATTACACATATTCACTGAGACCTAATTAAAACTCAATTAGATTAGAAAGCAAGGAATTGTACATGAGTTTGGAAAATTTTGGCGGATGTAGTCCAATATTTCTTAAACAGCTGCATTATGGATTTCAATGGGACATTAATTATGTAAGGAAATTAACTTCCAGAAGTAATTAACATAATCACTCTTTGAAAAATTTAAGCAGAAGTCTAATCATTAAATTATTTCATACAAATACTCAGTGTTTGATGAAGACCAGGGAACTGAATCACTTAAGGCATTCCCTTCCTGAGTGCTGACATTGAAACCAGTGAAGGATTTGAAGCAGTACTTTCTGCCTCCTTTTTATAAGTGTTCTGTCTCCTTTTCTGTACTGACTTAGAGACCCTCAGTGGGAACAGTCCCGTTAGCAGGAAGCTGAAACTTGCCAACAATTAAACTACAAAGCAGGCTATCTTAATGTGATTCATGATTGTTATCTGAATCTCAGCTTTATTTACGTGATTTTTAACCTGGCTACTTTCTTTTTTAGCACAAAAAGACATGCCTAATCATCCGAGTTTTAAAAAACAAGACACACAGTATCTTGCCCTCATCGTGTACCTTTGCATTTTCTGACATGAAGTGGAGGTCTCCTGTGGGGAGGAATTGCAGCAGTGGCAAACTGTTGGATTCATCCCCTCTACTTTTCTCCTATCACCATTGGACTAAAGGAGTGGAGGAATAGATGGTGGTATCAGACTTGCAGCACCTCCTGTGTCATCTCATATTCCTCTAGTATGGAAAGGAACTAATAAAACCAAAGGAAGGTCACAGGACACTAGCTTTTTTTTTATTAAGTCTCCAGCTCTGGAGGTAGTTTTGTAGAAGCTCACACAGATGCAGGCTTGCTCTATGTAATAATTTTATTTATAAATATGACACAGTCACTGTATATCTCTGCTGTCTTGTTTAAATGCATGTACTGAGCAAATATGGGCTACTGGGGAGAAAAAAACCCAAGAGACAAACAGAATAGCAAGGCAATAGTTTCAGGTAAGTCATTTCAATAACCATGTAGGTGAGGTGGCAAAATGCTGGAACTGCCAAAAATAAAGGTGCCACGAGGAGCTCTTGCTGGTTACAGTGGTTTTCTGAATAAGGCTTGAAAGCCTGAAAGTGCAGATCCTGGGGGTAGGTAGCTCTGGGATGAGGACATGATTTGGAGTTTTGCAGGAAATTGCTTATGATGAGTTCAAACAAATATGAATTGGAGAGGAGCACCTGAGGCAGCTGGCTCAGTTCTGCTTTGAGAAGAGACCAAACCATGAGAAAGGCAGGCTTCTGTGGAGAGGTAGTTAAAGTCACCTCTGAAAAAGTATGTGGAATGGTCAGATGGCTTTTTGGCTGTATCTGGAGCCAAAAGTGTATTATGGGGAACAGGGACTACATTTGGGACTAGATTAAATAATTCATAGATTTGAACATCCACCATCCATGTGACCCTTTAAACCTAAACCCGTGTTATGAAGGTAAAAAAGCTTGAATATCCAGTTTCCTATTTTGTGTATTTTGTTAGCAAAAAAAAAAAAAAAAAAAGAGTAAAAATCATAAATTAAACATGCAAAGTGAATTAAGTGAATTAGTATTATAACACAATAAGAAACTAATTAGCCATCTGCTTAAGCTGACCTGATTAAACTAACCCTTTTTAATGTGTTTCATACCATAAACTGGAAAACCAGAGGTTATGTTTACTTATCAGCCTGTCAGATCCAGCATTAACTTAACTTACAGTGATGGTATCAGAATATTTTTATTCTGGCAGGTATTTTGTGTGTATATGTGCATATATAAATATATATACACAGAGTAATCTCTTGTGGAATTAATATAAAGATTACAGTGCTGATGGTGTGTAATGCAGAGTGCTCATCCCCTAAATTGTCAAAAAAATTCAGTGTTTCATGACCGGCATAAATAAGGAGACATGAAATATTCTGATGTTGCTCAAGGTAGCAAAGCAGACACAAGCAACAATTTCACAACATCAACAATGTCTGTTGTGGCCTGCAAGGTTTACCTACTTGTGAGGTTTTAGACAATGAAATTATAATAGGTAGGGTTGAATTCCCAGGGTTGTCCTAGAATTTAGGATTATTGCGTTTTTAAAATAACATTGTGGCATAGTGGATGTGAAAGGCAGTTGACTGCTTCACTTCTGGGCAGTGTCTTGCCCAGTGCAAGGTCTTTAGTTGTGTCAGTCATTACATGGTGTTGACAAAACCATTCACTTTGAAACAGCTTTGGAGAACAAGATGGACCTTTGAATAAGCACTTTTTTCCCAGTGGCATAGAGAAAAAACTAAGAAATTTGAGGGTCAAAACTAGAATATCCAGTGGAAATATCTGGAGCCTCTAATGCCACTAAACCATGTGGTTTTATTTGTTTTGATCTGCTGTTGGCTCAGTGGCCAAGGTAGTGCCAGGATGTACTGTCTCTTTTCACTAAAGAGGAAGGTGCAATGCCTCTGGCATTGCAATCTGAATATGGCAGTACAGAGTGAATGTTGTCTAGTGCAACTCCCATCACTCAGCATGGCAACAGGTCTAATCTGAAATATTTTTGTGGGGAAAAAAATTCTGAAAGTAATAATTTTTCAGTGGAAAATTTCAGTTACCTGAAACACTATTTTCTGTTGATATCTACCTGACTTTAATTGGAGTAAAGCTTCCTTGAGGGAAGAGTCTAGAAAGACACTACTTCAGGGTTCCCACAGTCCAGTCACAGGTCTGAGGTGAGGTAACCAGTGATGCCCAGAATACAGTAGGAGCCCATCTTTATGCTATGCAGCCATCACCTCTGTGACTGCAGTGTGTACATATGCTAAACCTAATATTGTACAAAAATAGACATAGCCCTACATAGGTTTTAGAGATATATTTTGATCTATATAATTTCCATTACAAGGTCATTTAATGTTTTAGGGGCCTATTATTCAAATTACTATTCATACCATGAGTTACCAAATAATACAATACATTTTCTACTCTGTTTCAATGAATGGGTAAGGAATAATGAATCCAGAAACAGGGCAGGAAATTCAAAGCCACTGAAAGAATAGATCAAATGGAGTCTGTAACAACAAGATGTAGCAGCTTTCCTCCAGGCTATTCTGTAGTGGGATTGTTCTAGCTCTGTGTATTTCATATTTCTGGATATGTCTCTTAAGTCTAGCTAGGTGAGGGTAGCCATGTTTGTCTCTATTTGAGTTTGTATTTGGTAGAAGACTGATTGCTCTTTACTATTATTGGCTTTTGCTACATAAAGACCTCCTGCTTTCTATTAGAATTATATTTTTCTTCTGCACCCATTCTGATAGGTATTATGCCAATATGTATTATGACTTACAGTTATTTTCCATTTGTCTTTTTAGATGGTTTTTGGCCTTTGTCAATACAAGCTGCATAGGTTTTCACAAGTTGATATTACTTAATGGAGTGTTTGGAGAAAGAATGGTCTGACAGTAAATAGATGATCGTAACAAAGATTTTCAGGGGCAAATGTCGATATAAAAATTCCATGGGCTCTATTAAATAGACAGTAGACACAGAAATCTACTCATTTATATTGTTTTGGATTTACCCATAGGAAGGTAGAAGATGTAGCCCTTTATAATGCATTAAGCAAAGAAGAGAGTTGTGTGTTACTGGCTGTTAATTCAGTCCCTCATGGAAAATTTTTTTGCCAGAACAGGAACCTGTAGAATATGTAGAGTATTGCTGCATGTTCCTAAAATGTGCAGAAGATCTCTGGGGTTACTAATTAAATGTTTTGACTGCCAGCTTCCATAAATTGCATAAATCTAAATGGAATTATAAATAAATATAGAAGGGTGACAGTCACCAGTTTTTTCCATTCAAAATTGATAGTGAATGCATAAATTCCCAGGCACTATCTTTATGTTGATTAGTTAGGATTTCAGTGGTGGTAAGTTCAAGTAGTTGTATAGTGGTTTGATGTTGGCTTGATGCCTGGTGCCCACTAATGCTGCTCTGTCACTGTCCTTTTCAAGTGGTCAAGGGAGAGAAAATCTCACAAAAGGCTCTTGGGTCGAGATAAGGGCAGGGAAAGATCACTCACCAATTACCATCATGAGCAAAACAGACTAATCTTGAAGTAATTAATTGAATTTATTAACAATTAAATCAAAGTAGGAAAATGAGAAGTAAAAACAAATCTTAAAAACACCTTCTCCCCACACCCCTCCCTCCTTTCTGGGCTTAACTCTCTTCCTGATTCCCTATCTTCTTTTCCTGAGCAGCACAGTGTGACAAGGAGTGGGGGTTGCAATCACTTAATCGCAGTTGTTTCTGCTGCTCCTTCCTCCTCATGGGGAAAACTCCTCACACTCTTCCCTGGTTCAGTATGGGGTCACTCCCATGAAAGACAGTTCTCCAGAAGCTTCTCCAAAGTGAGTGCTTCCCAGAGGGTGCAGCTCTTCAGGAGCAGACTGCCCCAGCATGGAGCCAGCAAACCTGCTACGGAATGGGCTCCTCTCTTCACAGGTCTCCTGGCAGGAGTCTTCTCCAGCAAGGGCTTCCCATGGGGTCACAGCCTCCTCTGGGGATCCATCTGCTCCAGAGTAGGGTCCTGTATGGGCTGCAGGTGGATCTGTGCTCCACTGTGGCCCTCCATGGGCTGCAAGGAGACATCCTGCCTCACCTTGGTCTGCACCTTGAGCTGCGGGGGAATCTCTGCTCCAGTGACAGAAGCACCTCCTGCCCCTCCTCCTGCACTGACCTTGCTGTCTGCAGAGCTGTTCCTCTCATGCATTCTCTCTTCTCTCTTCTCTGGCCACAGTTTGCTTCTGCACAAAACTTTTTTTCCCCTTCTTAAATCTGTTATCCCAGAGGAACTACTACCTTTGCTGATGGGCAAAGACTTAGCCAGGGACGGGTCCCTCTTGGAGCCAGCTGGCATTGGCTGCTTTGGGCATGGGGGAAGTTTCTAGCAGCTTCTCAGAAAAGCCACTCCTATAGCCCCCTCTGCCACCAAAACCTTGCCACTCAAACTCAGTACAAAGTGCTTGCCATACAATTAGTGTTTCAGAATTGTCCTTTCAACAAGCCCTCCTTAGACTTTTCTCTCAAGTCATTGGTCCATCTATCTCCACCAGCAGCAGTGTTTGCCTTTGCCTTGTGGATGGAAATTATGAAGTGCAAGATTGTGGCAGAAAATTCCTTTCAGTCAAGATATTAAACAGAACTGACACTTTTCCTGTAGTATTTGTTGTATTAGCTATACTTAGAAAGGGAAGGAGTGCAAATGTAGCAGTAAATTTGTCTACTGCAGTTGGTACATTTCCAGTGTCTCATGAGGCCTCTGTAGATTTGTGAAATGTTATTAATTTTTTAAATTTCATACTATTTTTTTCATTGCCCTATAGCTCTGAGACCATGATATTAAAATAACAATAGTAATTTATATTAAAATGTAACAAAAGCTTATTTATTGTCCATCAGGACCTCTGATCATGTCCTGCAAAATCTGAGTCTTTTGTAGGGACTCTTTTTCTGGAGACAATTTTATCAAATCAGACTTTTGGAATGATCACAGCTGTTATCCTCCCCCAAAGAATGGATATTACCTTTGCCTTTTGCTTATAGCTCAATCTTGCTGACTTATAACGACTGAGATTTATGCCACCAGCTATTTCACTAGGTACATATCACTCAGCTCCCCAAAACTTATGTCTTCATGAGCATCTCCTCTGTCTTGTGTTAGAATTAGAAGATCTTATATAAGAAGATGATTTGCAGCTATCTGCTTCAGTCTTCTGTGAAAGAAATCAGGTGCTCATTGAATAAGGACTTTCATACTCCCATTCGTGTGCAGAGAATGGAGACAGTATTTACATTTGACCTTTGAAGTTAGGACTCCTGTTAATTTGCGTTTTTCCTGCAGGGGTTGACATGATTAACCAAAAATCTTTGGTGCAGTTCATTACAAAATAAGACCTAGCTTCTGAATCACCAGGGAAGTCTCTGTGGAAGAGGCTTAGGACTGGGTAAGATGTGAGCATTTAAATGAATATATCTCATTTTACACTTAAAAAAACCCCTTGCTGGAATTTGAAGTGGTGAAACAAATTCCTTTGATAAAAGGAAGGCAGTTACTCCTATTATTTCTTTAACTTTTTTTTATCAAAGACATTTCTAGTTTGCTTTTGTTTTTTTATTAAACAACAAAGAGTCTGTTCACGATCTCAATATTCATTGTTTTCAAACTGAGCTGAAAATAACTCAGTGGTAATAATAATTCCTTCAAATCTCACTGAATGTGCAGGACAAAGAAAGTTTTTTCTTCCTATGTACATGGGCTCTGAGTTAAGATCTAAGAGAAAAATACTTCATTTATTCTGGTAATGTAACATTTGATGTTGTTGCAGAATAAATGGTAGAAGAGGTAGATTTAAGTGAGAGCTCTCTACATAGAATATTCTCCAAAAGAAAGCTAAAAAACCTCAAAAGAGATACTGTTCTGGGGAAAATATGATAGAAACATTTGTGCAATGGTCACCATGAATTCATTTGTACTGTGTCTAAACTGCTAAAAATCTGAAATCCAATAAGGTTTGCAATATCTTTGCCTGGAAACACAGTTAAAGATACTGCAAAAGAGATTGTGTAAAAACAGTGGTGTATTCAATTTGATTTTGTTTCAAAGGCTGTTGAAAAAACAATAAAAATATCTACTCTTTTCATGTTAACTTCCAAAATAAGGAGTATCAGGCACAGAGCTGGAATACTTTCAAGGTGTAAGTGTGGACAGGTGTAAAGTAGCTCCATTTGCTTCTGAATGTCTATACTCCTACAGTGAAAGATGCCAAAAAAATGACAGTCCCTTAACCTCAGCTGCTGTGTGCCCTTTCTGATGTGGGAAGCCTGTTAAAATTAAGCAGATTGACTATTTTCAGTGCAAAGTTTGCTATCTGAAATACTGAATATTCAAAACTTAAATGATTCATAAGGAAATAATATTTTAGTTAAGAAGCAATATTTTTAAAATGTGAAAAATTTAAATATTCTATGATTAAGGTATTGTATTATATACAGTTCACCAAGTAGATCATCAGTTACTAAATGTATTTGTTACCAATATAATAAAAATGGTAATTACCAAATTCTCAGTCAGTTTTCAGCTAGAATGCCAACTCCTAGACAGGGAGCAAGAATTAGCCTTCATGTAGGCTTTGTCAATACTAAATCCTGGTTGGAAAAAAAAAACAAAACAAAAAAACCCCAAACATCAGAATTGAAATATATCTTTTCAATAGGAAAATTCAAATCTAATATATTTTCAGTACAAAAATCCAAGAAAATATTTCCTGTATTCCAGAGCTGACTGCATTACTGAGTTTCTGTCTGTTGAAGTTTTGATTTTTCATTATTAAAACTGAACATATTCATGTCTGTTCCCAAAGTGCGGACAGATATTTTTACTCAGCACATGTGGGTATGCAAACAGGACAAATTTGGTACATTTGTATCTTTGGAGGGCATCAGGACTTACACACTTGGCAGAGGCTTAAGAAATTTGGTGGCAGCACCACCTGCAGCACCCCTGACCCCTGTCACACAAGGACCCACAGCTCATTGATCCTCCCAGTTCGGTCCTAGAAAGACCCTTGGGTGCTGTCCAGAGAAAAACACCCTCTGCTCTCAGTTTTCACCCCCTCTTCTCTTTCTAGCCCTCTCTCTTATCCCCTTGATGAAACAGGTACTTCTCCCCTCCTCTCTTGCTGTGTCGTCTTTTCTGACGAACATCCTATTTCTGTGCCCTGTGGTGTTCTATTCTTCAGGCCTAGCTCCAATTCCTTTAAAAGTTTTTGCCAGTGCAAAAAGTCTTCACCTTCTCAACCTTCTTAGCCCTGAGTTTCCTAACTATCCCCAAGCTCTTGGGCATCTCCAGCTTTCTCAGTTATGTGACACTCCCAGTTCCTTCTGCATTGGCGTCCATGGCTTGAGTGATGGTGCAGGTGATGGTGCCAGCAGTCATAGCCTCAGGGCTGGAAGGGGAATGTGGGCACCTGGAATGAGCTCCTGAGGCAGCAAGGGGCTTTAGGGTCTTCAAGTTCTGATGTGTAAAGGATTGCCTGTAGATACCATTGCTGTTGTCTTCCATCTGGCTTCCTTCATATCTGCTGTGTTGTCCAAGATTTTTCCTCTTCCCATGTGATCAGAGGAAATGACTGAAGTTACTTCCCAGCTCCCTCTCTCTCACCTCATTAATGGCTGTAGATCCCGTTGTGCACCCTGCAGAGCCTTCAAAGGTCTGTTTGTAGGGCTGCAGTTCTTAAAAGGCCACTCAGGATGAAAGCTAAATAGTGTCATGTCTGGGAATGGTAGTGGCAATTACATGAACTAAGAAACAGTCATTCCTCTTGCAAGCACCGAGTACCTTCAACATCTATAAACGGTGTCCTTGGTGTCCTTGAGCTGGCAGGATGCCACTGGAGGTGCATGCCCTTCCATCATCCTGCATACATCAGTCCAGCCCCTCCATGCTCAAATCTAGAGCACAGGACAGAGAAAGAGAAATCAAAACTCCATTTCTCTGAGAGGGCAGGATTTTCTGTGGCAGTAAAGCATAGGTGGCATTTTCTGTAATTGCTGTTTCTTTATAAACTTACTCAAGGGTATATATGCATTTCTCAAAATTTATTTCAGACCACTCAGCCCCAAACAAGACTTTTTATCCTTAATTTTAAAGCAAAACTTTTATATCTCTACTGGAGAAAAAAAAGGTTTAAATGAATTGATATTTATTTGGAAATGAAAAAATGGTGGTTTTGGTACCAGATTGTGTCTCTATTACTGAGGCCATTATTGAAAATCATGTTTCTTGGCCTTTGTCTCCAGGTTCCCACCCACCACTCTGCCCTGTTACAGAGGCTGTGTGCATGCAGTCATGTTTAACTGCATTTTTGTTTGAAAAGTGTGCTGGTTATGTGCAGGTTATTACAAGAGGCAGCTATGTGTTTGCCTTTCATTTAAAATAAATTGGAGGAAACTGCCCACTTTCCATTTTTGCCACTAGAAACCTTCTGGTACTGCTTCTTTGCGGATGTGATCCCTTTCATGCCTCCAGCTCTCACTTACAGAAGTGATGAATGCCTGGAAACATGCCATTTTTCCTTTCTTAAGAGCAGGACTGGACCCATGCTGTGCTTATGCACCTTCATCCTACAGGGCTTTGATGGAGCACAGCATCCCATTCCTGTGCAGGATCATAGAATAGGAGCACAAAATGCTACCAAGACAGGGAGAAGAGCAGTTCTTAAGGGAATCAGTCTGGCTTTGGGGAATTTGGTTCTGTGAATCTTTGCAAATGAACACAGAGAACATAAAAATTATTATTGCTGTTACCACAGTTTTAGTATTACCTGTTCTTGTTGCTGTGACACTTCATAGCCTCAGTCATGAGTGGGACTTCACTGTGTAAGGAAAGGATGGTTTGTTCCCCTGTAACTGGCAATCTAAGTTTGTGTTTGGCTTCCCCCTTTACTCCATATTAAAATCTTTGCTTTAAAGTTTGAAAAATCTTTGAGCACCATAGGTAGTACTTTTCGAAAAGTATTTTTGAATTAAAAAAATGAGCTGTGACTTTTCCATGTTCCCTACTTTACTGACAATTCAACTTAATAGATTGAGTTAAAGCCATGAAGATAGCTCCCAGGAGAGTATCAGCAATGGTTTGACAATATGCTGTCTCTGGCAGCAATATCAGCTTTAAGACTTTCTAAACTTATGATGTTCCTATGTCCTGCTTCCTCCTCTGCCTCCTGGCTCATTGTAAATGTATACTAACCTAGCTTTTTTTTAGGGATGGTCCATGTCCTTGGGGGGCTTTAAAAGCTAGATGACATATCTGATCTGATTTAGAGCACAGGCCCCTGTTTCATTTTCCTCATATGAAGGATTTGGAAATTGCTGTGGTAAAGGAGTGGGGTTTAGTGGCAGGGAGCATCATATCATATAAAACATGTGGCTG
>VZTT01054036.1:3552-15070 GCA_013400855.1 Buphagus erythrorhynchus
ACAGAGTTGTCCCTAGGGATGGAGTGCACCCAGTTTTTCCCATGACAAGTTGTCAGGGCTGGAGGCTTAAAAAATTAAAGGGATTTTTTTTCTTGTTTTAAGCAAAATATTTTCCACCACTTTTATATTTTCAGAACATTGTTCTGGTCTTGTACAGGAGACAGGGAAATGTAAATGTCAAACATTCACTTCTGTTTAAATGGGCTTATTATACCACAACGTGTTGAGATTTTGTTCCCTACCGGCCGGTTCTTTTCACTGTCGTACCCTGTAAGCACTTTCTTTGCACCTGCCTGAGGAGACTAATCCTCTATTAAAACATGTTCAAACTGAGCAAAGGCAGAAATAGCAGCCATTTCACTCAAACAAAATGAATCAAAACCTTGTAAAAATAAATAAATCAGGATAGCTTTGGAGAAGACGTTTGGCTGTTTGGTCTGTAGTCGAAGCCCTGTTAGCTCACCATATTCCATCTGGAGAGCAGGCTTTGCCCTTAGGGCCTGGACCTCTTTTGAAAACAGTGCAAAGCAAACTCCCTCCCACATAGGTTCTCAGCTGCTCACGTGTATCAGTGTCGCTGCTGAGCTAGAGAAAGCAATGAGCAACACGGAGACCTTCTTGGGGAAAGAAGGCAGTTTATTGAGAGCACAGTTTGTATTTATAGGTCTTCTGCAAAGCTAAGACAAGACAGTAGTTCATTGGATAATTGGGAGAACGCTTCTGGGACAGTACTTCAGAATGGGTCTCACGGTTGGCACCAGGTGTTAATCTAATGTTATTAATTTTATTTTATTTTGACAAAATTATCGTCCTGGGAGAAAGCCTCCCTGCCAGAGCTGAATAAGCTATCAGCTTGGGAACAGAGCTGAGACAATCAGGAGAAACTCCAGCGTGGGAATGATTTTCCTGGCTGTAATTTTCCTAGATCTCTAACAGTGTGTCCACATATCATTGCCACACTGACCTCATCATTCTGGGGGTGCAGTCTTCTTGCACTAGTGCAGCAATGACTGGCCAGGCTCTCACTTTCTTCTCCAGGATCAGCTATTTACTTAGATGGAACAGTAATAATATGGATAATGTGTATTTCTCTCCCAGCTTTAGTGCAGAGTTAGACTCAACAGGGAGCTGCAGAAACATTGCAGAGAACGGTGATGTCACTGTCTGGTTCACTGGGGAGAGACACTGCCTCCACCAGATAACAAAGAACTGCAATCTAACAGGGCAAAGGATGAGTGAAAATCTGTTCTGACATGGTAAATCAGCAGGCTACATCTGTGGG
Organism: Buphagus erythrorhynchus; assembly: GCA_013400855.1. Taxonomy (NCBI): domain Eukaryota; kingdom Metazoa; phylum Chordata; class Aves; order Passeriformes; family Sturnidae; genus Buphagus; species Buphagus erythrorhynchus. The sequence goes on from VZTT01054036.1 coordinate 4,835, forward strand.
CCTGAACTGCACCATCCAAGAACAGAACTCCTGTTGGACAGCCCTCATCAGTGCAAAGCACAGGGCTGATCACACTGCAGCTCTCAAGAGATAACTGTATTTTAAAAAAGCCCTAAGAACAAAATAACAACAGATATCCCTTGCCCTCAAAAAGATCACTGCAATTGCTGCTCAAAAAAGCCAGGTAGTTAATTTATGGTACGAGGTTACATTTTTCTAGAGCTAAACCCATCTCTACTGATAAAACCGATATAGAGAACAAGGATAAACAGTGATCTGTTCCATTTGCAGGCAGTCAAATTGTATGAACAAATGTGCTCATGCTGGTTGCTCCTTTCAAGTCCTAAACATTTTGTATCTTTTTAATTTGGGTCTATGAATGGATCAGGCTGACATACGATGACAGTAAATGATTTATAACCAAAAAAAGTCACTTGAAAATGCAGTACTCACCATGTTCTCTGTGTTTTGTGCAACTTTTCATTTGTTTCATAACATTATCTTTTGTAACACGGCTTTCGCTGTGTGTTTCCTAAGAATTTAAAAATTCCTGTCTCGTGAACCAAACCAGTCAGCGAAATTTTCCCTACAAGAAAGGGAAAAAAGTCTGTGCTGTTGCTGAGAGACAAACCATACAACCTTAAATCTAGACAAAAGGGAGTTAGATTGATGCTGGTTATTTTTCTGGAGGCCCAGGTGTGTCTAGATACTTCTCAGAGAAGTTGTATGGAAGACTAATTTAGAGTAATATATAGCAAAAGCAAGCATAAGCAAATCTGCAGATAAAACCAAATGGTACATTATTTTATTTTAGTCCCAAGTATTTTGACATATATGGTTTGGTATCTGCTGAAAAGATTCCTTTCCTAATGCTAGCAAAATACAATTAATGATAGCATGTTTCTGAATTAAGACTACATGGAGCACATCAGCAACTGATTGTGATTTTGATTACAGATTTCCTCAAATGATTAAAAGTAGTAAGAACACTTTTACAGTGCTTCACAAGTTTCACATAGACAAAGAAACTGTACACCACTGGTCATTCACAGCCTGCAGCAGAAGCCTTAGTATGGCAGGATGTCAGGTTTCTGCCCTTCCTATTATCTTGTGTTTGGGCAACTCAGATAGTTTCTGATCCGCACAAAAATTACACCCTAGAAAGGGCAAAGACAAAAAACTAGAGAAGTTCAACAGACTGTTAAATCATAAATCCTGCTGAGGTACAGCTTATGGACCAGTTTGTGTTAATGGCTGCCCTTCAAGACAAATTCTAGCTTTTAGAGAGACCCTGAGATTTCCAGCCCATGCAATAGTATAATTCAATCTATGAAGCAACATGCCACCAGTAGAAGAAAACATTACATATGCAGAACAGTGGAAGTTTATAAGACCCTGAGGAAAATGCATTATTAACACTGCTGAANTGAGGAAAATGCATTATTAACACTGCTGAATCACAGCTGAATTATTATTGGAGGTTTTGGGTTTGTTTGTTTGTTTGGATTTATTTGGGGTTTTTTTTGAGGGGAGGGGAGTTGAAGGAGGTGTAGACAAAATTAAAGATTTCTTTGAAATGTCATACTATACAAAATAAATGGAATCTCTAAATATTTTAATTTCCAGATTACACCAAGGGTATCTGGGTGCTGCAGTTGAAACAGCTTAACAATCTATTTTTTTTCTTAAAAGTTTGCTAACAAATTTCTGTGTCTCATTTCTAAATTATCAGCAATGATTTTTAAATATGACCCTTTAAATGCTATACTATTATTCCTAAAGCTGCAAGATCCAGAGAATCTGAACATGGTAAGACATAACCGTAGTAATTTGTGATGAAATTCTACTAATTTTGGTAGACCTGGCCCTGACGTGATTAAACATGACCTTTTATTGTTCTAGTCATCTTATGCAGCAACCTTCTTTCACTTATAAAGCAATATGGTTTAATATATTCTTCTTGTCCTCACTACTGCTTTTGGATTACTTTAATAACAGCTGCGAATAAGAAAAGCTCATATGATTGTCCTATTACCTACTTAATAGCTTTAGATCCCAAGATGGATTGGAGAGATATATATGGGGAGATGCAAATTTCAGGGGACCTGTATCTGATATAAACACACAGCTCATCTTAACATTAATGAGAAACTTAGATAGCACTTCTCATTTAAACATCTTGTATGTAATAAAAATAAGCTAAAGAAATTTTTACTCTTTACTCAAAAAAAAAGACATGGGACAGAAATATGCATGCTCATGCCTGGTCATTGAAGGAATATGTAGGTTATGAGATACATGGTGAGAGAAGTCACAGATTCTTTTCAATCCATTCAGTTTTGAAGGTCTGAAAATCACAAATGTCCTACTGTAGCCAATTTGAGAGACAACAGGGATACAAAAGAATTGTGCTGATACTGTCTTCAGGGATAAATGCAAAGCTCATTCTCAGCCAGGTGATCTGTTCATCTAATACAGTTCTTTGTTCTACACTGTAAATGCACAGCCTTTCTCAGCCTCCCTCCTCCAGCCCAGATATCCCCTTTATGCTCTCCTGAAATCCTGGTCTTTGACTCAGATCTCTCAAAGTCTGTTTGGCTGAGGAATATCCTCACTTCCTGCTGTTCAATACCCTTAGCAGGGCCCTAATTTGCTGCCTGAGTTAACTTCATCCAGGCCATTGGGTGCTTGTAAATCCCATCACAGGGACTACATGATATTCTTAGTTCTATTTTATTCTGAAAACCCCACTGCCCAAGGTTATCATATTATGGGAGTTTCATTCCTCTGTGAAAACACAAATCCCAAAAGCTGAAAACATGAGAAATAAATAATAATCCAAATTATGGTTGTTCAAGGTGTTTTAATCTCGTTATTTCTGAGGCAAGCTCTTGATTTTGCTAGAAGCATAAATCGTGATTGTTAAAAACCTAGCTTTTCTGTACCACTCACCTAGGAAAAATATTATTTCAAGAAAATGAATTTTAGAGTATTTCATCTTAACCCATTATTCCTTGTATTTCAAAGAAAAATGTCAGTGCTCCTCATGTTGTTAATGTCTACCATTTTCTGTTTGGTCATGTCCAATACCCTAAGCGTGGTACTGCTGAGGCCAACTCATAAATTGAAGCACAACTCATAAACTCTGCCTATCAAATGACATGTAATGTTTTGTAGTGCCTAAAAACTGTTACGGAGGTTTAACTGACAAATCTAAGGATAGCATTCATCTCTAAGAAAACACACAGAATGACAAGAATGTTTAAAATTATAACAAATGCCAAAAGAGGATGGGAGGAGACGTGTATTTTTCCTTGAAGTGAATTTCTTTGGTCTACTCCGTAGCCTAGTGTTTGTTACTTTCATAAAATTCTTAATAAATTAGAATAGATTTTGAAATGAAGATCCAGCCAGGCTTCTCTGGAGTAATACTCAGACATAGTAAACAATTACATTACATAAAGCAACCGTCAGAGCAAAAATGGTAATTAAAGTAATGCATTGGTGTGCTTCATTGATTTATGAATTTGTTTAATGATTCCTGTTAGAGCAGAAGAAGCCATTATGCATTCACTGATTTTAAGAGACAGTATATAGTTGTGTGACCTTTCACTAAAGAAGTAATATTCCTGAGCAATTAAAAAAAATTGTAAAAGAAGTGTTGTTGTGAAAAACTTTTTACAACAATTTGAAAATAACATCCCAAGCCCATTAATTTTGTTCATGAACAAAGCTGTTCCCATTTTTCACACTACTATTCAGAAAAGAGTAGAGGAATTTGCCTAGTCCATGCTTGCATGTTGGATCCTGTCTGAAACAAATAAAATAAAAGAATCCAAGGCTAAATTTTTCTGCCTTTGATTCAGATTCAACCCAACCAAGTATCCCAGGTTCCTGGCTGAAAGACAGTGGCCCACACTCCCCACTCAATTACTGCTATTCATTGGTGCTTGGAGCACCCATCCAAAATCAGAGCTCTGCTGTGTGAATTGGGGTTAACACAGACACTGAAATACATACACTGAATATCTCTGACCCAAAGCACTTATGATCCAGACAGACAGTTGGGGAAAACCTGAGCATACAAATGAAGGCATACAAATAATATCCTCCTGCTGAAATCCAGGGAGATTTTACTCTCTGTTTCAAGATAATTCTCAGTGATACTGAAAATCTCACCCACAAAGACCAAGCAAATGTATTATCTTGCTGTTATAGAGACAGGGAGTTTAAGCAGAAAAAGATGAAGTATTATCATCCAGTTCTGTGCAGGAATTTTGTGGCAAAATTGAGTCTTAAAAACAGGATCATAGATTTCTCTGCCAGGTCAACTTCTGTCCTGTCCCCAGAAGTTTTGTGAAGAGGGTGTTCTCCCACCCCTAATGTGCATCCATTAGTGCTAGTGAAATCCACACCAGGTACTAAAAGTAAATAGTATTGAATGCCTTCAAACCTTGACACAGCAGGAGGCATCCTGAAAGTAAGGAAGGAGGAGTCTTTTCAATTAGTTGTTGTAAAACAAATGGAAGGGTCCAGGGGGTGCATTTGACATTTATCTGTGTATTTCCTTGCTTTTGTTGTTTTCTGTCATTGTCCTATCATTCCATTCCCCTTGATTTTTGTGTAAACTTCCTTGTTTGTTTGCTTTTCTGATAACTTGCAGAGTAAACTTCTCCTTCACAAGAGAAAATGCAGCTGGGAGAATAAGGCAGGGGGAGGTTTTCTGGCTGAAATACTTTCAACATGGCATCAGCATAGTTGCTTGTGACTTTGAGCACTGTGAAACATTTGTTTGTCTTGCTTTCTTTCCTTGCTTTTCACAGTCCTTCATAATCTCCCAAGCAGCTCATGGAAAGAGAGAGAATCCCCTACAACACTAAACACATTTTGTTATTTACTGTTAAATCTCTATTTTCACACATAGCAGAGATTGCTCATGTCAATATATCTTTTTAATTGTATGTGGAACTTGTCACATCAGGTTGTAAGCCCCTTGAAGTCCCAGAGCCCATTTTGAACTGGGTTGACACTTCAAAGAAAAAAGGGAACAAGTATGGAAAGCTCTTTGAATCACAAAGAGCCAAATGAAAACACTCCATCAGACTTCAATCCTCAATTATGCTTTTTCCCTGTGTATTTTGTCTGCCAAAATCCATAAATGACCTTCAGAATGGCAACATGATGATCTACAGACCAACTCTTTATCCCTTGTTATCATTTCAGCAGCTCAGCTCATTCAGGCAGTTTGTCTTTTTTGTAGGAATACAGAGGTGAATGAGAAACTCCATATTTGCAGAGGGACAGACCCTCAGCCCTAAACTTGGACCTTGTCCTAGAGATACTTTCTGTCATCTGCTGAGATGGCCATTCACATTCGGTAGGTGAGAAAGAGAAGGGTTTACAGATAAAAGCATGGGATGGTCCTACTATAATTGTTTGGAATCTTTTCATTTTGTGTTGTAATAAGTATTATTTCTAACAGAGGCCCATAGCTTCAAAATTCATGAAAAAAAAAGAAGGTAAGAAAAGGGATATTTTGATTTATATTCTTTCAGGTCTGGATACATAATGTACATTTCAACTCTTTACAATACTACTAATTAAATAGTCCAGTCAATAAACTACTGAAGTATTTCAAAGATATATAATAGAGCAAGAAAAAAGTACAACAATAGGAGGAAGAACTGAGAGAATAAAAAGGTGAGAAGAGTTCCTTTTGCTCCATGAGCATCCAGCCTTCCCCGCAGAAACACAGTGGCTGGGGAAAGCCAGTAGTCTCCCCCCTGCTCCACAAAATTACCTGCAGAGACAAAAGAGCCAGCTGCCTCCCCAGCCCTTTGGTTACCAACTCTCAGTGTGAAAACCACGAGTTAAAGCAACAGAAGAGTCTTGTTGTTCTCTCCTCAGAAATAGTACAGGAGCTAACGCCCACTGCACTCCTTAAAGGCTACTTAAGACCAGAAGTACTATGTTAAATTTGTCTCTCTTTCTACGACACACATTTAAAGCCAAGATGGATATTACTTCAGGATCCAAAATATTTGGATGTAAACTATTGCTGTAGCCCCTATGAGTTATCACATAGCTCATTGTCTGTCTTTGGAACATATTAAGGTAAGGTGGATTTTACCTGACTCCTACACATGCTTATCTTTATTCACTGTAGGGAGGCTCACTGATGTTAGGAGAGTTTTTTTACGATGGATTTACTGTGTATCAGATTAAGTACTTTCGTAATTCATTGATGGATCACTGAGCAAGCAGCACCAGCTTTTAAGTTTATCACCATTACTGGCAGTAGCTGGCAAACCCTTAGCAAAGCTGGTAGAGACCACAGTCAGAGGGCCTGTCTTAAATCTAGCAGTGAAAAATTTGATTGAGATTCCACTTTAAAGAGCAGTTTGCAAGCAGAGTTTTGAGTGAAAGCAAAGTATCAGTGTGAGTCTGAAACTTATTCAAGCTGTCAATCTCGATGTCTTGTGTCTGTTAGCATGCCGAGCTTTGGTGTTATTGTTTGTTTGCATGTTAACCAAAATGTAGGTCTACATTTTTCTAGCACACACAGACTTGTGCTGACTGACTTCCATGAATCAGATGTAATTGAGTGGTATGTGGCAGCAAACTTACATCAAGCAAAGCTTTAAGCATAGGCTGGTGGAGCTGGCTCTGCTCATGCCTCCCCTCACCTCTTCAGGTAGCAGATGCTTCTGTATCACCCAGTTACTAAAACACAGGTTATGCCAGATATCCCCCCTTGAAGCTGTCATTTTACCCCAAAGATCTGCAGCTCAGGCTTATGCAGACCCACCTGTCTGTCTGGGCTCCAGCAAACCTGCTGCCCAAAGTCAGCAGAGACACCAAGATCCATTTCAGCACCCACACCTTACCCATCAAATTGTTCATAAAGACATTAGCACACACCTTCCCTATCAGTGAGCTAGTTAAATGCAGAAAAATGCATCTAGGCAGACTTGCCAAAGCAGTAAAAACGACTTAATTTTAATGTTTGACATTTTACTAGCCAGCAGCCTTATGTAATGAGGAGCAGCCTAACCTGCTTCAGTGGTAGAGGCATCTCCTAAATGTCTGGGCCAGTAAATGAAAACGAAGTTTAGATATAAAATATGAAGTCTAGGAGCAGTGAACCAAAGCAGAAAAAAAAGTAAATCTAACCTATTAAATGACAAAAACGTGCAGCATACTGAAGAAGGAAAGAGACGAAGGAAAGAGATTTGGGAGATTACTGCAAAAGAAATGTTGATGTCTTTCTCTATGTGGCTGCATTAGAAGAGGCAAATATGAAGGATAAACCAACCCTAGAGACAATAAAGGAAAACAACACAGAGAACCTGAGCTGTATTAACCACAATCCAGTTTAGTATAAATTTGTCAGGAAGAGCAAGGGGCTTTGAGGTAAGATTATGACTTTAGGGAAGAGGCATATTATAAACAGCATCTGCCAGAGGCAGCCACAGCAAGCATTTTACGAGAGGTTCTGCTGGAAAATGCCTCTTCCTCCCTGAGCCTCAGGGCACAGCAGGAGCTGGGAGCGGGCAGCGATCAGGAGCGCTGAGGAGGAGCGGGGCCCGGCTGCGCGGGGCGCGGGCGGTGTGCCACACAGGCACGGCAGAAAGGAAGGGTCTCCCCGGTGCCTGGGCCTGGTGCTTGGCTGTTTCCATGGCGATGAGTGAGTTTGTGCCGCGCTCTTTTTTCCGGTGACTTTGGGTGTAATGTCCAGCCCCGGGCTGGGGAAGCGTGTGAGGAGCGTGCGCTGAGGTGACTCGAGGCTCAAAATGGCCGCTGTACCCCCGGGGCCGCAGCCTGCCGTGGGAGGGAGGGACGGTGGGTCGGTTTCACTGCTTGGGAATATGCCTGGTTTGAGAACAAACTTGATGTTTTTCATGAGCAAAAGTGTCTCCTGAAAGGTACTGAGGAGGTACTGAAGGTGGCTCTGCAGCAGGCTTTGTCTGTTTCATTCTTGTCCTGTGACAGAACTAATTTGCGTAAAGGACAGCACTTTCTCCCCCNATAAGATAACTCCACCCCCCCCCCCCCCCCCCCCGCGGTTCTTTTCCTGACTGAAATTTAAATTTAGGGACTTGCTTTCATTAGATTTGGTTTCCCTTCCTCTGTCACTCACTTGGCTAAAGTCAGCTGTGTTCCTCCCTTTCCTCAGGTCTCAGTTTTCCCTCTTTCCAGAGGCTCTGCCCGAGGCTGGCGTTCCCCCGGCAGGCCGAGGGCTGGGGCTCGCTCTTCCCTTGGAGGGAAACAAAACCAAAGAAAAGAATAACTTTTGGAAAGCTGAGTGGGGGAAAAAGAGCAGGCAGATATGCATAAAAAGTATTTGTAAAGTTTGGCCCTCATTGTTTAAGATGGAAATGTAGTACTGGTAACTTAAAAAAGAGAAGATGGGTAGATAATTAGCACACATCTTTCCTATGGGTTACAATTGTCCAAGACCTCAAGACTTTTGTTATTAAGGAGGGGAAGAGAGCCCAGCAGCAGCATTTAGCACGTTTGTGTTGCGAAGTTTCTCTTCTGTGGTACTGCAATATGTCATCTGATTGTGCAAACCTCCCAGGAATAAGTGGAATTCTTGCATCACTAATTTCAACTGAACACAGTATTCTCTTATGGCATGTGTTAACACTCTAAACAAATAATAAAATTTTTACCAGAGCATTTGTATAGTTGTGATGGATTTTAAGTAGCTTTGGAAACATTGAAACCTTTCGGGGAACTAATTTTACTATTTAGTGGCCTGTTAGAAAAAGAAGCTGCAGAACATCACCAGCTTCATAAAGTTTAGATGGAGAAGTTGCATATGAATGCAACCAATATAAAAAAACAGTGGCAGAATTTTCAGATGTTGGAATACATAGCAGTATGTAGCCCTACAGTGGTGTAAATAACGCCCCAACTTAATTTGCTTTCCTGTGGTCGTACATATTCTGAAGATGAGTGACTGCAGCTTGTGTTTCTCTAGAGAAACAGAATTAAGATGGAATAAATAACCCAGAGTGAATTTTGTACTGAAGAAAGAAAGGAGACTAAACTATGTAGATGCAATCCAAATGTTTGGGGCGTGTTATGCCCGATGCGTGACACAGGTATCTGCTAGATCTGTGTATTTAGTGTCTCTGGCTGGTGGACTGTATTCTTTTCAGGGCATCTAAACTATTTCAAACACTAGGCACATAGAGAATTGAGGTCAGCAAGTCTGACCTGTACCATTATAAGAAATTTTTAAGAAACCAAGACCTGAAAACAAGCAGTATTCCCAGAGAAATAAGCCAAGATGGGATGATATTCTTGGATAGGCTGAAAGTGACCATGCAGTCTATTTCAACAATTTCTTGTTTGTTTCCTTGTTTGTTTGCTCGTTTCCTTGTTTCCTTCTGTTTTGACTGAAAAGGGAACTGCAGTTCTCTTCGTGACTCACATTTAGTCGTGATATGTGACTCTGGCAAGAATATTGAGCCAGAATTTCACAGAGCACCTGGATTCTGCCTGGTTTGTGCTGTTTCAGGGCTATTAAAAATTCTTTCAGGCAGTTTATATGGCTGAGTAAATTAATATTTATAAAGCCTGTAGGATAGCTTATGTTCAACACCTCTAGGGTATTTTTATTCAGGAAAGGCCTCAATTTTACAAAACAATGTACAGATACTTCAGAGTGACTCAAGAAGAGTGTTCAAATCTATGTTGCCTTGGGACTGCTAAAAAAAAAAAAAAAGCTGGTTTTCTCTGGAGATACTGACAGTTGGAATGCCAACGTAGTTAATTCTTCTGCTGAGCTCTGCTGAGGATGTGGAGTTTGTGAGCTGTGTAAAGTAAAGGTGACTAATGCCTTATATACAAGAACCAATGATAAAACATTTTTGTGATGACTTTTGTTCTCTCTCCATCTCACCAGCTCCTGGCTTATCTGCAGGTGTGGTACATGGACAGGACATGATTTTGACACAAAATCCCCTTAGGAAACCTCAGCTGTTAAGCTCACAGTGAAGTGGAGGGCCAGGCTATGCTTTCTGATTTCCCACAGCTTAACACTTGCTAGATGAACATACATTTAAAGGCCACAAAGAATCTCTGCTTGGGTGCAGTAAATGGTAATAAATTTATTCCCCTGTTATTATGTAATGTCACTGGATACCAATATAATTATCTCTTCAGAAGAAATACTGCATTATTTATATATATATTTATATATATATGTATTTAGGTATATGTATA
>VZTT01054036.1:16739-28880 GCA_013400855.1 Buphagus erythrorhynchus
TATACACATATTTGGTGGGATTAAGCGTAGATGGCTTAACCTACTGAAAGTTTTGTATCTCTGCTCATACTAGAATGCTAAGGAAATGGCTAGTTGCAGTCCTGGGCTGTGATTAAAGACAGGTACTTCTCCTNATTCCCCTGTTATTATGTAATGTCACTGGATACCAATATAATTATCTCTTCAGAAGAAATACTGCATTATTTATATATATATTTATATATATATGTATTTAGGTATATGTATACACATATTTGGTGGGATTAAGCGTAGATGGCTTAACCTACTGAAAGTTTTGTATCTCTGCTCATACTAGAATGCTAAGGAAATGGCTAGTTGCAGTCCTGGGCTGTGATTAAAGACAGGTACTTCTCCTCCCTGTCCCCACACCACAGGAAAATCAGTTCCTGGAGATCTGGTCTGTGGTCTCTCCTTGTCTGTATTGCTGCGTAGAAACAGCAATGTTTATACATTTCTTGTTTAATGTAACAAAATGTTTCATTTTCTATCCAAGTTCGTGGCAAAATATTTTGCTGTTGTTTCAAACTGTATTTATAATAGTGTCTTTTAAAATTTTTAATTCTCTCCAGACATCTGAATAGATATATGTGTACTCATAAATTTCTGGTTAACATTCAGTGATGCTTGAGCTGATGTGGTGTCATAGTTTGATTGTCAGTGTCTTTGAAGTCAAAGCTGTCCTTTTTTGGTACTTAAGCTTGAAATGCACTTTTTAATTTTTTTTTTGTTTGGCAATGAGTCAAGAATGCTATAGTCAATAGTGTTTGGCACAAAGATTTTCCTGTCACTAGCATTGTTGGGTTAATAGTTGTGTGTAAAGAAAAAATGCACTGCATATAATTTTCATAAAATACCAAATGATAGAACTATGCCTTGCATCATCAAGGAAAAATGAGTAAATAACACCAAAATGTCAATGAAAAGCCACGCAGTCTGTTAGCTCAGCAATATATCTTGTAAAAACACACAGTGTATGTTTATAAATGTAGCCAGAAGTTCCCAATACATTGCAAGCATGATGATTACAGCAGAAGGTAATAACGATCAGCTAATAATTACCATGACAAATTCGGGCCCCAATTTGGCCCAGCCTGCAGAAGTACTGCAGTTAGTTTGGGCTCTAACCATGTAAAAAAAAAGGAGTAGTCTGTGTTGTTATTTGCTCCTACACAAACAGCCTTGTGTTGAAACTGTCTCAGCTGCTCAATCTCACAGTCTCTTCCAGTCAGCAGCACTTAGTTTTGGATGTGATGAAGGACTTCAGTATTGGAGAAAACCTCTGAGAGAGTCTGTAACGTCTCACTCTTGGTTTTCAGCGGGCAGCGAGTAAAGTTGGTACAACACATGTTCCTACCTGTCTTGCCAGGAATTTGCTGGGGAGCCTCTGGTTGCCCAAAGTGTGTCTCACCTCTGAGTACTGAGGAGAGGCTTGGCAATGCTGTGCAGCTTCTGCTCTGCTCCAGGAACCAAATGCACAGGGACAGTGAAAACAAAGTTGCTTCAAGAGTCATGTGAATGTACTTGGAGCATTAAATGTGAATGGTGGAGCCCTGAAACTATGGAAACATGCATGTTCAAAAGTCTTGTGTTCGCTGCTATGTAGAAATCCTATACCTTAAGTTATTCACATTTTACAGCATTTTTACTGTTTAAGATGTTTTTCGTTTCGATGTGATATGCTCCAAGATGACAGGGGTACAAGACTTTTTATAAGACTTGCAATATGCTTCTCTCATAATGTCACAGTATTATTTTGAATAGTAATTAAAGTGTAATAAGACCAGTAATTATATTTAATAATAAATTTTTCTTTAATTTTTTAAAAAACTTCTTTCACAATCAGTAGTCTGGTGGACTTGGACAGTGGACTGTAAACCTAAAGCTTTAAGGGAGTAATTTCAACACTCAGCAAAACATTTGCCAGGCTGGATCTGTTTCACTGGAGGTTTCCTGTTGCTTGTGTACAAGAGAAAAGGACCATTCTGCAATGTAAGCATCCTCTGATTTTAAGAAATGGCTTTATTGCAGTAGTTATTGCAATAACAGCTGGTACTGTCAACACTGCTGTATGGGAAGAGCTGTAGTAGTAGAGATTTGGTTCTCACCTACAACAGGAAGTAGCTTATGAGCCTCTCACATATTTTTTCCCTACCTCCAGGAGAATTAATACAGATTTGTTTTAAAGAATAAGTGTTGTACATACAGATGGATCAAAAGGAGAAACCAAGAGAAAATTTAATTTAGCTCTTTACCGTAGCTGTACATTTTGAGACTGAGAATAATTGCACTACCTACTTCTGGGAATGTAAGAAGCCACAATGTAAAACAATTATTTAAAAGTTTGCAGCTAGCATTCATTCTTTGCAGAACAAGATGCTGAACTGAGGATTTACAAAAGCAAAAGGCATCTCAGTTAAGATGCCAGGTGTTCCAAAGCAACAGTAGTATTTATTTCACTATCTACTTTCAGACAGTAATTTACTACCTGATAGATTGCTTGCCACTGGATTTTTTTTTATTTTAAAAAGTAAATAAAAGAGATTATGGCAATCTTCGAAAGAAGGCATTAATGTATTCAACTAAATCTTTTTACAGTGCTTATACACCTTACATAAAGGTCACAGATGGAGGGAAAGCAAAATGTGCCACTTCCCATGTCAAATGCAGCAATTCTTGGGAGTAGCAAATTGTTCTGTTACTTGAATCTTGTATCCATTTGGGACTGAACAATTTTTTTCTGCCAAGCATTCAAATGTGTCTTCTGTCTGGTAGAGTATATCCGTCATTGTACTGAAACTATTGTTCTAACCCTGAAAGCAGTTTTCCTCCGTAGAGGAGCTTATTCTAAAGTGCCATTTCATGTGAAAAGCCATGTGCCTGGCTTGGGTTTTTTTTTCGTTTGGGTATGAAGTAGGGAAGAAGACAGTCGAAAAGAAGGAATGTGTGTGTGAATGTTTGTTTTTCTCCAAGAGGAGGGCATAGGCCGGCTAAATTGATTTTTTTTCCAATAAAGAATGGAAACTGGAGTGAGTACGGAGCTGTCAGAGAAAGTGCATGGAGGAAAAATACATTAAATCAAGCATCATTTAAATGTGTATAATTCAAGTTCAGAGGATATATCTTATAGGAAGGATTGGACCAGGCTTCATATTGCAGTTATGTATTTTAAATTTTTCCAATCCCATTATTATTGTGACCACTGCTGTTACAATACTGGTGACTAGAAGGTTGTTCAGACTTCCTGGATGGTTTCCTCAAAATGTGGGTGTCATTGGTTATGCAACATCTTCTGCACACCAGATGTTACCAAGAAGTTATTCTCAGTATTATCTATACTTTGGCCTGCTAAAAAAAGAAATGCTTAACTTCCTTTATTCTGTATGAAATGAAGTGGTTCAGACACCACTTGTACAATGCCTGCCAGAAACAACAGACTCCAAGTTAATAATATTTCCATATATTTAGCTGATCTCTAGAATATATAACTTTAAGTGAAGTTTTGGGGGATTTTTTTGGGCAATTGGTGTGATAGAAATTGTTCTTTGGCACGTTAGCAGAAGTTATGGGACAGGCAGAAGTGCTGTTTGTTAAAGCTGAAGCCATTAGATTAGTCTTCCATTGCCATGCTGTTTAAAAAAGAAAAAAATCATCTTTAAGGAAAAGTACCTCAATCTTGTCTGAGTAATATTTTTATCTGTATTATCTGTGACACAGACCTTCATAGTATAACTGTTCCTTCAAGTGCTGTTGCACACTAAGTAGACTGAAGTCACTGCTATCAATTTCCTACAAAAATTGAATGTTTCTGTAACTTTTGATAGTGACCACTTTGTTCAAGTCTTGTTAGATAATGCAGGATTTTGTTTTCCTTTATAAAAGAAAAACACTTTCTTTGAGAAAGTTGATCTATACTTTACATGTAAATCTGTTTAAAATCGATCACTTCAGCAATGTCGTGACATAAGTCTTTCAAAAGTCTTTTTAAATGACACTAGCTATTTTACAGATGCCTTTGATGGTATTAAAATAATGTTGTGCTTTTATTAACTATGATTTTTCTTTCTTGGTCTATCTTAAAACTGTTTTCTTTTTTATGTTTTTAAAAGTGAAGTCACTCCTTTAATATTACATCAACAATTGCCATGTTCTATTATTCATGCTACAGAACTAATTCTGGCACTAAGGAGGTAAGCAATAAAATAGAAATGCAAGGGTTGGGGGAAAACCCAAACACAGCACACACTTAAAGCTGAAATGGAGGTGCTAAGAAGGACTGGAATTGGAAATTACCATGCAATTTTTCATATTACTCCATCTACTAAAGACAGTGTTATATGAAAACATCTTCTACAGCTTATTTTAGAAATAAAGTGTTTATCTGCTACTGCCTATGACATTTACAGAATGAATCAGCATGGCTTCTTATGATATACAAAGGTTTTTTAGTGTCTAAATAGTCTTAAATTATTATAAATGAGATTAAGACCTTCAAAGACTGTTCCATTTAAATAGCTAAAATCAGATTTTAACTAAACCAAGACAGAAATTTTCCTTTAAACCATTCTTGAGGGCGGAAACAATCCTGGGTTTCAGTGAAGTGCTTCACTTTATGTGTTTTTAGTGTTTTTTCATCATACATTCCAGTGACAGAAGCCGTGCTCCAGTTCTCAGCTCTCCAGGCTTTCCACAGGTCCCCAGGCCACATCCTGCTGCCCTTGCCCTTTGCAGTGCCCTTGGGAGGAGCCCCCAGTGCTGCCACCCCGGCTCCTTCTGGGGGCAGCCCCAGCCTGGGATGGGTGTGAGGCGTGGGGAGCATCACCTGCAGCAAGAGCTCTCTGCTGGTTACAGGGCTGGGGTTGTGCATGCAGTACCTAGAGCTTTAGAAGAAATTTGCTTATTTAGAACAGAACTTAGCCGCCTGTTTCAGCAAGGAGCAGTAATGGCAATGACAACATCAAAATATTAATGAGATTTTCTTGTCAGTTGTTATATGATTATAGTAAAATGATGCTTCTTATCATGATTTATAGGTGCTTCAGTGTTTGCTGTAGAAGTGCAAGTGTTACCATTTATTGACTTCAGAACGAGAGACCATAAAAGATTAAGGTCAACTTTCTCAAAGGCTTTGCTGATTTTTAGAGGAGCAATAGATGGTACATGGTCTGACTTCTTTGGATTTTCGCACGTGCAATCTGTTCAAAAATCTGGGCTTAGAGAGACAGGGCTTTGGTTAGCTCGTGCTGTTCTTGTAGAAGGAGTTTAGATGTGCTCTAGATGTCCTATACACAAAGTAATGTCATGTAGCTATTCTCTTGGTTGGTTCAGATGTGTAAAAGCTGCAATCAGAGTAGTTAATTTTTCTTTATACAAGAGAGTTAAGGCAAGATTTCATTTCAGATGTGAATTAGAAACTTGGATCTGTGCATGTAATATAAGCAACCACAACTTTTGGAAATAACTTTCTGTAGTGCCTTTAATTATTGGAAAATAATACTTGTACAGTTGAACTGAAAGTACAAATCAAAAGATTTTTTTTTTTTTCAAAAAATCAGTCAAGGATTATTTTTCCAGGCTTTTTAGAAGCCATTCATGACACATAAGTATCAGAATATTTTACTTTCTTTCTAACTGTCAGGTTTTTATACAAATAAAATTACTTAATAGCCTCTTTCTAACTGTGGAGAAAGTATATTTCTATCAAATATTTTCTAATACAACATAATATTATATATGGTGCAGTTATTAGTAGGAAAACTGATAGCTTCTAGTAGTAATTAATGTGATGTTCTTTTGCTTTTGTAAATAACTGCTGGCTCTAAGGATCTGTGCATGGATACTGGAAAAATGCATGCAATATTTTAATACCATTTCATTTCTAAATAGTTCGCATATGAATGTCAGGACAGCATTACGTAGTCAAATTATTATAGCAAAATGATTTTGTTTTAATGGAAAAAAATCTCAGGTCTTACCAGAAAGTCAACCCAAAGGTACACCAACACATTATGAATATTTCAACACCCAAATAGGAGCAACGTCTCTTAATATCTGGATAAAGTAAACAGTCCTTATTTGGCAGACATCAATATTGCTATTAGATTGTAGATCTTAATGTTTCTACCTAGTTGCTTGATTGATGATGATAAAATCTAAGCCATGTAGCCCTGATCAGTTTATCAGCACATTATTTGCATGCTGACTTCAGTCATTATCTCTAGATTGGTACTGTCTGGTTTCTCTTAGGGTAGGGGAATTGAGGATTCATAGTATATGGAAAGCAGACATAGCTAACACAGAAGTTTGATAATTCTAGAGAACTGGAGATTGTGCATTTGGCTTTGGGTTTTCTTTACATATGCTGACAATGATTTGGCATAAATTTAATTGAGTTTTCGCATGCCATTCAATAATACTTTTTTCCCCTAGGGCTCTTCTGCAACCCAGTCTCATCTACTTTCCCCAACTTCCACTCACAAGTGCCAGAAGACCAGCTGAATGCTAACCAAGCATCTAGCCTGGCACATAAACCCTCAAGGAGGCAAGAAAGAATTATCTGTATTAGAGTGGCATTTCAGAACTAATCCCACATTCCAAAAAGGGGCATATTTGAGTTTAGCAGTCTGCATTAAATAAGCAGGAGGTAAATTTGCAACAGAAGACTTATTCTGTCCTCCCTAGAGGAGTCTGTTATTTGATATGCCTTGCCCAGTAATGTGATGTGGGTCTGTGGTTGAGTTGAAGTACTTCTAAGTCCAGTGGGAAACAGATAGCATCATCTTGTTTGATTTCTTTTTATTAGTTCTGCCTTTGAGTTTGTAATACAAAGAAAGATGAAACGAAGGTCTTCTAAAGCTGCAGGATTTGGGAATTTAGATATAGAGGAATATTTCTGTGTTGGCTTTCCTTTTCTTTTTTAATTGAGGGGAGCAGAGAAGGGTTGATACAGAGAAAGGGGACAATTGCATACCTGGTGAAGAGGCTGATTTAACTGAGATTCAGTACACTAATTATAGCTAGGAAAAATTACCTAATTTTACCTTTTCAAATGTGGTTCTTTGAACTGTTACTCCCATGATTTCCATTAAATTGTATGAAGAGCTATCTCACCTCATGGTCAACATTACCTGAACTGTAACACTTCCAAGATTACATATTGCTCTCTGATATGTTTTCTGTCTTTGTGACAAGATCTCAAATGGGTACAAATTTAAATTTGTTTAAATGCAAACTGAGTTTCAAGTGGCATTTTCTTGGTAAAAAAAGGCTATGCCATAGCTCAGCTAGTACTGGCTCAATTTATTTCTGGATTGTACTACAGCCAATAGCCTGGGAACCACAAACATTCAGCCCTACCATAATCCATTTTATATTTGAGATCCTGCTAGCTTCTAATACCCTATTCATCAGTGTTATTCCACAGTCCTTAGGTAACCTACCATAAAAAGCCTATATTATGTATAATGGAACAATAGCATCAATCTTCAAACAGCAATTTATTTTCATCATAATACTAATATTTTGTGTTAATATTATGCTTTGATGTGAAATTCTTTTCCTCCCCACAAATTCATGGAAACAAGTTAATGAATTACTGATCTTTTTTGTTTAGTTTGAGGAATCAGGTATTCACCAGAAAAGGTGGTACATGTAAAAGGAAAATCCTGGGTGTTAATGCAGGGCAGAGCAGAATTAATCCAAAACTTAACCCAGTACAGTAACTAATCTGTTAGTTTCAGATATATGGGAAGAATTTGGTTTCCTTTTAAACAGTCTTTTTTGTTTTCATCTGCTCCTGCTACCTCCCACTACAACAATTTACCAGAGAAAGAATTGTTAAAGCATTGTCAGAAGGGCTACACTTACATGTCTCTTGTCCCAGAGTGAGCTGGAGAGTCAGAGAATTATGTGGGAGTAAATTTAATCTCAGACATTTCCTGAGTAATTTTGCAGACACAAGAAGGGTGACTGGTTCAGATTAAAGCCAGGATAAGAAGTTAAATTTAGGCTGCACTTT
This sequence comes from Buphagus erythrorhynchus, assembly GCA_013400855.1. Lineage (NCBI taxonomy): Eukaryota > Metazoa > Chordata > Aves > Passeriformes > Sturnidae > Buphagus > Buphagus erythrorhynchus. The sequence continues at coordinate 24,775 of VZTT01054036.1, forward strand.
GATATGAAATATTTGGAGTCAATAGCAGTGTAAACAGTTTTTAGCTATTCTCTGCTCTCTGTTTATGCCCTTGCAGAGGTTTTTTTCTCAAAAACCAAACAGAGGTTTTTTTTTCTCAGTTGTACCAGTACCAGCATGAGAGAACTGAACCTGGGAACTGATCTAGAATTTCTGACACAATGTTTTTACAATAAAGAGCTGGGAAAGGGGAAGATTACTAAAAGAATGACAGAAAATTTAAACAATTTTTGCTTCTGAGTATTTCATATTATCTAATCATGGCCCTAGAAATAGCTTTGTTTGCCTGTAAACAGCCAATTGCCTATGTTCTTCATGGAGTAAATTTCCAAAGGACAGTAAGAAAAATATCTCCTCCTTTTAATAAATTCTGATTGTACAGAATGATAGTCTTCTCTTGCATGAAAGTGGGAGTTTGGTCTTCCACTGGCTGATCTAAGCTTGATCCCATAAATCATGTGGTCTGGGAAATAAATGGGTTGGACTCGTGTGGTTGCAGAATGTGATAAATAAAAGCCCCATTCTGGGAGCTAAATCCAATTCCAGCTTCCCAGTCTAGGCAAATGTAGTGAGATCCTTAGAAATAGTCTGTAAGGAGAGAGTGTTGAATAGAAATAAACTAAATAAACCTTCCCCCATGGCTCATTGAGAACACCGGGATCTTCTGTTTGAATGTCTGAGTCCTCATCTGGTTTCGCTCAGTAGAATGTGGATTTATACAAGGTACTGCTTATTTCCGACCATTTTTTAGAAACTCTCATTGTGCAAGAAGTTCACAGGGAGCAACAGTAATAGTTTTAAATGTACCCTGATTAATAGGGACCACCCTATGTCTTGTGTGTTTGACATTTGGAAATATCTGTTATTTAGTCCTAATGAGACAGAACTTGGCTAGAACCTACAACTGTTAATAGTTACTTTTAAAAACTGGCTGCTTAATATGTCCAACTGAGAATCAAGCAAAGTTGGGAGGGTGTTATTTTTGTGTCTAGTAATATTTTAATCACTTAATAAAATGCAAAATCAGTATGATAGTATGAGTGGTATGATTCAAATACATGGAAACTCAGATTTCTGGAAAACTGTCCTGACTGGAGGCTGCCTGCTGTTTGAGATGACTATCACTTCCCCTGTGAAAGGGCAGGGGGAAACGGTTCAAGCAGGTAACAGCTTCTTAATTTGCTTTCTTAGTCTCACATCACCCACATATGGAAGAAGCAAAATTAGGTTAACACCCAAATTTAAACATAGTAGACATGTATTCTCATGATGTCAGTAATAAAAGTATGTGTAAAGCAGCATGTGTATTCTGGAAAGGAAGCTAACCATTGAAGCCAAGAAACATAGTCTGGCACAAATCTTTTTACAAGTCCAGAAAGACTCGATGATCTACAGATAGGTGTAGCTTAACAGCAGGAACAAAAAGGAGAAGGGGGTTGGGCAGCTCTCTGCTGTGGTAGTAGTACCAGACAGTGCCAGAGAGTTGGGAGTAGCTTAAATGGGTAATAGTGCAATTCCACAAAACTCTTGCTTTGTTTCAATTCTGAGTTTGGAATGAACACAGTCCAACACTAAAAGGTTTCACTACACAGTGAGGATCTGGCACAAACTGTGAACATAAAAACAAAGAGATTCCTCAAATTATCACAAGTTAAGATCATATTTGGACAAATGTTAGCCTGTTGTCTTAATTCCTATGATTTTTATCTGAAATATTAAATTCTCCTTATGGGGAAATATTCAAGACAGTTTATGGGAAGAATGCGGTTGCAGTTTCTAAAAACCTGCTAAAGTAAGATATAAGAATCAATTGTTAGTCACTCAGGTAGTAAAATGCACAAATAAAATCAGTTTTAATAACTACATATTCAGAGTAGACATGTTCTGCAGGTAGTTGCCTGTTTCTGTACACACTGCACAGTGTATAAGCAATCAAGGAAATCTTTCTGGTTTCATTTAAAGGACTCTAATTTTTTTCCCACTGTTTATTTATTGGTGATATTTCATGTTACTGGCATAAACATAACAGGGAAGAAAAAACGAGCCTATTTATTGGCAAACGAGCACAGAGGCCCCCTTCAACAAGAATTTTTACAGTGTGCCTTTGCAGTGCATTGGTTTTGGAGGGAGGGATGAGTTGGGCTTCTTAAAAGGATGATTTCCTTAATATTTTCAATCTGACTGCTAAAGAATATTTTTGCCTAATGAGAGGGGTGCAGCTATTTACAGGATGTGTGTGTTGTCAGCAGTGAACAGAGCAAGGCTGGGGGAACAGATTCACACCATCAGCACAGGAGCTGCCCTCATAAGTGCAGAATGAGACACCAAAAGATGTTTGGTTCAGTGCACTGGTTCTGGTAGTCCTGCACTTCTCTGAAGCTTTCCTGTCATATATTTGGGCACCAACTGTAAAAATCTTAACCAGCCACATTCTCATCCCTTCCCAGTGCAGTTAGTCCTAGGGCCAGAGTCCCATCAAACTAGATGGCTGCTTAGGGCAGAAGGCTTCCTAGAGGAAGAAGAATTAGCCAAGGTCTTTCTTCTATTTGTCTGGCCCAGAGCCCTTGAAAACCAGACTTGTCACTGAAAAAAAGTGATCTAGGGAAGTGGGGGGGTGGGGGGTTGGGGTNTCTTGCCTGCTTTTTAAAGCTGTTAGGGAAATATTCCTTCTGTACTCTTAGCTGACAGGTAAAGCAGCAGTTTAATAATTCTGCTGTTACCTTTATGTTGCCAATACACTGACATTTGTAACAATTAAGAAAGTTTCAAAATCTAAACAAAAATTAGAATAAGAATGAGCAAAGATATTACCTTCTAAAGTACCCAAAGCTGTATTATAGCTACTTAGTGTCTGAGCTCAGCAGTGCAGCAGTGGGGAAGGTGAAGCATGATAAATGACTGAGGAAGGACGTGCTTCAATAGAGCTCTGCTTTGGTCTTCAAATTAAGCCAAAATGAATTGGGCAGAAACATACTTTGAAACAACGTCCTGTTGCCCCCTCCTTTTCCCCTGGGTACATTAATGATTACAAGATGTGGGATACATATCTGAGCAGCAACAAGAGCCTGCCTCCCAAAGTGCAGAGGAATATGGGAATGCACCCAGAGGAAACGTAAGTTAGCCACCAGGCTCTTAACATTAAAAAGTACTGTCAGCAACAAGGGATTGTAATACCATGCATGCATCAAAACCAGGCTTTAATTCTGTATTTTTATTGGGATGTTAAAGGTATAAAGTGGCTATTTTCAAATAAACAGACAATTGCCTTTGTTTCTTTTTTTCTGAAGACTTGTATTTAAAGATCAAAACTTTGTTCCATTTATAACATGAACATAATAGCACTTTGCATTCCCTGGATATGAAATAGCTTTCTAAGACTTATTCCTATTTATAGTAAAGGAAACTGAGGCACAGAGAGGTGGAATAATTGACAAAAAAGTCCAGAGTAATACTATGTTCCATGAAATCCAGTCCTATGTCCTATTCATTGATTAATTCTGTGTATCTGGTGAGCAACATTTTGTCAACTCTTAAGTGACTTTTAATTGTTCTTAGAAGTAAAGCAAATTTAAGAGAGGCAGAAAGAGAATATTATCTATGAAACAACATAAATCTTCCTATGCCTCATTATTTTCTTCTTTAAGAAATCTGGGAGAAAAAGGCCATGTATTTTTCACTCCTTGCACTATTTGCTCTGAATGTATTTATTCTGGATGGATTGGGAGGGTATGTTCTCAAAAAAAGGCCTTTCTCAGATTTATTGTTTTTCTCTGTAGATGAAAGAATTCACATTTTTGAGATTTTTATGATGTAATTTGGCTAAATTTAATTTTTCATGTCATTAATATTCTGATATCTGAACTTAAACAGTTCAAAATTTACCATATGTGTAGACTCTTCTTTGTAAGAACATAGTCTCCTAGATGATCAGGCTATTTTATTTCTTCCTGTTTTTATAAAAATTCTCTCCTGCTCACAAAGCCCTGAATGGTATTCTCAGAGTAAAGTTTTGGAGTGGGACAAAAGATTCATTTTCCCTTTCCTAAGCCTAGAACTAATGGTATGATGGGTGTTTGCAATGGTATCTT
>VZTT01054036.1:42194-62704 GCA_013400855.1 Buphagus erythrorhynchus
GAAGTTACAAGAGTTCAAAATCCTGCTCTAGTTACTTCTCTATCCTTATCCTTTTTCTTGATGTAAGATAAAGTGTCTGAAACTGGTACAAAAGAGCCTCTAAATGCAATAGCCAGTGCTGCAAAGAACCATACTTTCTTACTTTACTCTCTTCATATATTAGATAATGAATGCAATGACAATTCAGCAAAACAGTAAATTATATGACTACAGCTAGAGAACATACTTTTCTACAACATGAGATAAATAGTATTTAAATAAGAGAGTATTTAATGGGATGTGAAACTATGATAAATGCATATATTACATATTCTTTGATACTTGCTGAGGCATCATAAAACCATGCTGTCCTAAAGNTCATAGAACCATGCTGTCCTAAAGAAATTCATGAAAATTGCTGTCTGCACTCTTGGTGTGGGTACATAGTGAAAATAGGATCCAGAGGACTTCTAAGTACTGAGAGAGAAGATCAACCCTCTGATTTACAGCATTCTATTGCTCAGNCTGATTTACAGCATTAGCATCTCTTTCATTTCTATTGCTCAGACATACAGTTATATATGTGATGGTGCCAAGCCTGAGCCCTGTATATTCCTGTTGCTCTCTGAGGTCTAAAGGCTTATTAATTGTTTAGTGCAGATTAGTTGGCTATATCTGTCTGTTCTGGTCTAGCAAGGATGTTGTCTATGAAGACCAAGAATAATGAAACAATAGGCACTGCTAAATTAAGATGTCAGCTTTAGATTCTCTTGGTAATTTGCTGTCCCTAGAGATGAAATTTGGGAATCAAATATTCAATAAATGAAACTTTTGTAGAGGCAGACCATGTAGTTCATGATGAAAACAAGTGGCTATGATCCTGTTGATCAATTACAGGCTCAGGTATAGACTGAGTGTCCCTTTCCTGTACCATCCTAACAGTTGAAGTGTAACAAATACAGTATGAAAAGTGATTGAAATTACCCTATCTCCAGTCATTGCCTTTAAATCTGACAGAAAAGACAGCAGTCTGAAGGTCCTTTGACTAATTTGAAAACTGTAAGCAGTTACATCAGTCGGCTGTGTTGTGTAGTAGCCAAACATGGCTAGTGTTAGCAAATAATGAGTTGTGTTTGTTGTTGTGGAGTTAGTTTCTATGAGATCTCTATCACTTCACACAGGACACAATCTATTGCTGAGCTGTAAAAAAGTGAATCCTGCCTCACTTCTCACACTGCTCACATGCCTCACACTGTCATGGCATCATTCTGCTGATACTTCCAGTGCTAAATATAAGTTCAGGCTTGAAGAATTAGATCATACTCCCTAACTTTAGTTTCCTTTTCATCACACTAGAAGGTGTGTCTTGCTTAAGCACCTGGTTAAATATCTCCTGGCTGTTCAGCAAGGACTGTTGGCAAAGCAGTGTAACCTTACATTTTCTTTCATCACCATTAGGGTATAAATTAAATTGTAGAGCACATCATTCTTAACATGAAAAAAGAGGCCTCATAGTGAAGGGCATCATCAAATGTTTGCAATTAAGCACATCATCTGTGTTTGCAGTGATAGTCTCTGAACATCCTGCATTTAGAATGAGCTGCACTGGAAACAGCATGAGAAAAATGTAGCCACCACTCCTAGGTCAAAATACCAGTACTCACCATTCCCAAGATGTCTTTCTTAATCCCTATGATTAAGTACATGAATTTATCCACCTCTTCTCCCTCCATCTCTTATCACTTGTTTGTTTTTGTATCAGGAGCCACAGTGACTGGGATTGAACCTTGGTAAGCATGAAAGGTAGTGCCCTATGTGGGACACATACAGGGATTGTCACAGTCTCTTCACACCAAACAATCATATTAGGTGGCACTATTATAAAGCTGTTTTAAAACAAACAAACACCCCCAAAAACATAAAGACTGTCTGGTATCTTTCAGTACTCAAGCTGATGCATCTTGCAGTTTGACTCCAACTATATAATAATAATGCACTAGAAATAAGCTTTAACCCTTAATATAAGATTAAAGGCTAAGCACCCTTTATTACCCGAAAAGCTTAAAAATACTCTGTATCTTTTAGATGTTGCTTTTAAAAGAAGTTGTGCTAATCAATTTCTTTTCAAAGCACTTGAGTTCCTAGCAGTTTCCTAAAACTGAAGAGAAATTTCTGTTCTTTGTAAGCTAGATCAATCTCTGAAGAGCCTTATAAAAATAAAATAGCTTAAGGATGAAACAGCAGTAAGAAAGGAGATCCATCTACCAATTTATCAGTCTATCTATTTTCTAGCCATATCTATCTATAATGGTTAAAAGTTTTAAAGGACACTAAATTTAAGTATTTTATATTGCTTTTCATAAGGGCATTTCAATTTATCTCTATTCCTTTGGAAAGATGAATATTGTCACTGCACATTGTAGGCTTGTGTTGGCTAAAAGGAGTCAGGGGCATGACAGCATTTATAGAAAGCATGAGCTCAAATGTCACTAGAGCATCCAAAAATGGATGAAGCATCACCCAGCCACTGCCATCTGTTGAGTGTTTCATGACAGCTGTATCTCCTGACCAGAGCTGGTGCAGATAATCATGAAAGGCACAGAGGAAGCATACAACAGTTATACAGAGAAAGGGGAGGGGGGAATTCCACTTTAAACATTGTTTTTAATTGCACCATAATGATTTTTTAACAGACACCATGGTATGTAGCTTAGTCTCTGGCCTGAGTTAAAGCAAACAATAAACCACAGTGCAGCTGAAAAGCAATTGAAATTTCCTCTGCAAGAAGGTTTTGTCCAGGCTAAGTATTTAATAGTGTTTATCCCTGAGACTTTTGCCCTAAAGATACTCCTGCTACAACAAAAGAAGAAAAAAACCCCAAACAACAACAAGAAAAAACACCCCACAAAAAACCCAAACAAACAAACAACAACAAAAAAACCCTACCTCAACTATTGCATCAACAGGACTATCAACCCAAATATTCTTGTTAATGAGTTACTAGTGGGAATGTAGGGCTTTTAAACCGTTTTCCTCTTAGAGAGGAGGGAACTTTTGGCCATGAAATTTCAGTTCCTAACACTATGAGGTGCACTTAAACTAAATTCTAGCTGAAATAATAAATCACTGTGGAATAGAGTAAAATCATTCTGTTTTTTCTATCATTTTCCCTAGCGTCAGAATCTACTTTCTCCCCCAAGGCATACAAAACTGCCATCTGACTTTATTGTTTCTGATACAAACTTTCATAAGCTGGGGAGACTTCCAGATGAACTGGAAACCTGGACATGAAATCAATGGCACAGGCAGTAGCAAAGGGTAGGTGTCATTGCAAAGCAAAGTCTTTGATGTGAAAGCCTTCTCTTATCCTCTTATCTAACCCTTGCCTTCCCATAGCCATGTCTCATATTGTTCTGTCACTTCAGTATGTCAGGGTTGCTGTTATTACAGCTCTGGGTTACCCAGCAGATGTTGCTGTAAAGTGGTACAGCACGAACAATGGGAGTTTAGTTCACCCCTTTGATAATGCTAATAAAGCATACTGCTTGGCAAGTAGAATTGCTTAAAGATATGTTACTTGTGAACATAACCGAAGTTTGAAGCTGAGACTTGCACAATTTCAGGTAACTTTACATGTCTACAACTTTATGGGCAAGTTCAGATAGTGTTAGATGAACTTCAGCGCCTAACTTACCTGATAGGTTGCTAATACAACTGTTACATGTATAGGGGATTTAGATCTTTAGGATTTAAAAGTAAATTATGGAATGAAAATCATAGCATAATGAATGCTAAGAGCTGTGCCTGAGTCTGCAGCAGTCTGAGATTACTCAATAACTCAATGGGTTGCTGATATGGTCAAGCCTCAAAAGATTATTTTTTCTTTTGTAAGAACAAGGGAGGTTATGATTGCTGCCATGTAGCTCAACAGGGTCCTCAATATCTCTAAAGAAATGATCCCTCCCAGATCCAGATAACAGTTGACCATGTAATCTATCAAAAAAAAATTGCCTCGAAGACATACAAGCCAAAGTTCACTTGTAGTACTGGTTCTTCTTTTATTAATCCCAGAAAGATGTCAGGCTGTAGTATGGCTGCAATATGCTTTAGAGCAGCTTTGTTTATTTCTTACATCCATTCAAACTCTAATAAGATGAGGAAATACGTAATTAATAATAATATGAGGAGGGGTGCCAAAGGCCATGACTTGCCTTTGTGATGCATTGCTGCATATCTGAACTGCTCTATTTAAACTGCTAGTTTAAATACCTTACACAATGTTAGCCTTATCTGCCAGCTAGACTCTGTTACTATTTGAAGTAGGAGTGGGTAGGAGTTATTTCTGAGATGTGTGTGATTCCATAGTGTTGGGTTACACTTGAGAGAAAATGACATTTCAAATACATGTATGTATAAAATGTACATTAAAGCAGTGCACCTTTAAAATACCAGTTCTGCTTCTAGGTCAGTGGGAGGCTCTGGCTTACTGCTACATTAGCGTTTACAAAACTCTTTGGCATTTATATCTTTTTATTTTACAAGTTTACTCTGAAAGAAGCTAGTAAAACAAAACATAGGTCTACCCTCCCCCTGAAAGTCACTTTTATGTTTCTTTCTTTTTTAACATGGCAAAGTGGTTGTAAAATGTACTCTTGATTCTTAAATAAAACAGCATGTAAGTAGGATGGGTATGGGAAGTGGGCCCCTTTCTTGAGATTTTATAGACCGCACAGGACCTTAAACAGGAACAATGATGCTAAATGTAGATTTATTTTTTAAGGGTTTGCACAGAGTGCTTCAAATTACTAAGTAAAGACAGCAAATACTTCTAAAAATTTCTAAGAAACTGTTAAGTCAAGGAGAATTATTTTTTAATAATCAAACTTATGTTCAGTTGTAATACAGTTAAGGAAGAAATGAGTGATTGCAGAATAGCTATTCAGATTCCTGTGAAACTTAACAGGGAAGGGGATTGCCCCTCTAAGAAGAATAGGACAGACCATATAATTCGACATCTGGGATCTAGGAAGACCCCCAGTTGAGGGTACTATTGAAATTCAAAACCAAGAAAGAAGTGTGTGAGGGGGAACCCTGCAATAGCTGCAATTGTGATGCCTGCCTTGTTTATGATTAAAGCTGATTAAAAATGCAAAAAGTACATTTCATTGTAAAAAACAGTGAACTGGAAGAGAGGAAAGAAAAGGATTTAGGATTCAATTTTGCAATTTTTAAATCCAAGGATTAAATGTGGAAAGGAATTGATCTGCAGCAGTTTGAGGATTGGGGTTTTTGTTTAAGACTGCAATTGTGTGCTCTTTTTTCCAAGGTAAGCGAATGTTAAGTACACTGAGATGCTATTGCTCCATGCTTCCATGCTAATAAGGCGTGCTTCCCACAGTGTGTGACAGAAAGGATGAATACCATGCAGTGCTAATGGTTAATTTGTAGTGGCATGTGTGTTCCTTGAATGTTTGTGAAGTTTCATGATTCACCATCACACAATTGAATCGCTCCTTTTTTTTAAAGATACAGCGATATGTAATGAGATGAAGCAATGCTGACAGGGTTTTTGAAAGATACATTGTCCTCGACAGCCTATTCACTTTGTAATAATACCCCTTAAATTTGTTAATTTCTCACGATTTGGGGGCTAGAGTGAGTCCTCGTCAAATAATTTCGGTATTGACCATGGTTTAAAATGTTAATTACTGTGGAATTTGTCACAGATAGCATCAAACCACAGTGATACTAATCTATGTCATGGATTTGAAACTCCTTTGGGAAGCTCATATTTAGACTTACTGCTGAGTGAACATGACTGCTAAGATTACAGAGACCGTGGACAGTGAGGAAAAGCAGTAATGCTCCTTCTGAGTAGAAAGTAAACAATAGGGTGATTGTCTACTTACACATTGGGGCTAAACAGCCCAACTGCTGAGAAGCTCTAGGTAAAAAACCTCCTATCAGCAAGGAGTCTTGATGTTTTCTTCATGGAGCTAGATGTTGTCAAGGATTCAGCTGAGCCACCCTAGTGAGTGTACAGGAAGCAAAACAGGATATTCTTGTATAGGCCCTGTTTTGTGTAATTATGCAACACTTGAACTCTTGTGTATATTCCAGTATGGTTAACACACCTCTAAAAGGATCAGCAGCAACTAGTGACTGAAATATTCTTATGAAAAGTGCTCTTGATTGAAATCAGTGTGTTTACATTTTCAGTTATCTTTGGTAAGGATTGTTCCACCTCAATGCACCCTCAAAATTAAGAAATTATTTTCACCCGGTTTCATTTCCTGTGTTTGTTTCTTTTAACAAGCAATCTAAATAATTTCCGCTGTCTCTTAAAAAGGAACAATAAGGGAAATGATTAGGAAAATATCAGTGCATCAAATATCCTCAGATATTTCTCAGGGATATGCTGTATTTGATGAAACACAGACAAATTCCCAGAGAGGCAGCTGAGCAGAGGCTCATGCCCAGTGACTCCCAGATCTGTACTGGGGGGCCTGGATACCCAGAAAGTCCTGGGATGTGCAGTGAGGGTTTTGGGCCCGCTAGGTCCCAGTGTGTAATCCAGAAGCCAGAAAACGCTGGAAGCTCTGGCTGGGCGTGCATGTGCGTGCACGTGTGTATCTACATAAGTACACTATCTGCATAAGCAGTGTGCTGGGTTTATTTAAATGATCTGTTTCAATTAGAGTCTCTTTTGTTCTGTTTCTGTAAATAAAAACCACATGTTAACTTTTGAATAATCTCTGGTTTTAATAGCCTGAATGCTGCCATGTCCTGTTTGTACTGCAGATAGTAATGAAACTGCTTTTATTAGTAAGAATCGGGGCTGAATATTAGAAACTAAGCTTTGTTTTCAGCAATAAGTTTGTGTTTTGTTTTTGTGTTTGGGGTTTTCAGGTTTTTTTGTGTGTCTGGCAATAATGTTGCTCAAAGAAAAATTTTTGGCTAATGCAAAGTAATGGACATCCTTCTGTGGTCTGTGGATTATAGCACAAGCACAGATTTTTCCATCCCGTTACAAGACCACTCAAAAAGAGATCTGTCCTTCCCAAAACAGAAGAGAAAAAAAACCTCCAGATCCTTTATTTAAATAATAGCAGTAACCCCATGTAAGACTTTCCTTGTTTTCTAATCTGTATACGCAAACCCAAATTCTCCTGCTGAAACAGTGACTGTCAATCAGATTGTAAGAGTACAAATGATGGCAGAATTTGGCAACGGATTTGTAATTTTTTGTGTTCTCAGTCTTCAGTGTAGCTGATGCCAGATAGCCTGCCTTGTTCTGTGCTCATACAGTGTCAGTTCATAGTGTGGAAGTCACAGGGAAACTCGCTTTAGTTCTCATATCCCACTTTTGTTACAGTTTGCACAGGGGGCTATAACCTGTGCCTTTGCAACATTTTTTTTTTAGTATGTGAGGGGAATGGAACTGCATTTGATGTTTCTATTCCAACAAATGAAATAGGTAATACTAGAATGAACGGAACAGGCACAAAACACAAATGTTTGTCATCTCCATAGCTCCAGGAATATTTTAATGGTGAAGATTTTGTGGAATTATTAAGCAGTTTCACATGTCTCTCCTCAGTGTTTCCTAAAAACAAACAAAAATGTCTGCAGAAGAAAAAGATTTTGTTTTTAATTAAGAGAGTGGCTTATTTGTTACTGGGGTGTCAGCAAATGCCGATTTCAGTGCAAGGGAAGGAGTAAGACCACATGGCTGGGAACAAAGCAGGGGGGAGAGGCAGCTTCTCCAACCAACAGCGGCAAGCTGTCAAACTGGCTCAATTGTCATGTGAAATCTCAGCCATAGCAAGGATCTAGGCAAGAAATCTCTCTATTTTTTTCCTTTTTTTTTTTGTTTGTTTGTTTGTTTTTGTTTGTTTGTTTGTTTTTTACTATGCTTTCAGCTTAAAGAGTAACAGTTCTGTTAAACTGAGAAAATGACAATTTTAAAAAGTGTTCTGCAGAACCCCCGGTAAAGGTATGCATACGCAGTCTTATTGTGACAAAATGAGGCTGAGGTTTTTTCTTACATATATTACTGAATTTGAGCTTTTTTTCCTCCTTCTAATATGCGTTTTGTGTAATCTTTTCCTTTTCATATTTGTCCTTTCTGTACTTTTCTTTCAGAATTTGTTTGTTTTGCTTCCTTCACTGCTATTCATGATTAAGATTTAGACAGTTTCTTCGTATTTGCTTACTCCTTATGATTTTGTTTTAATTGTCAGCTTTCAATATCTTAGTGCAAACTTTGTTATATTTCAAAATCTGGTATTTATTGATGTTCTTGCCCTAGATTCCTATTATTTCATGACCCTTTCCTAGAGTCTTGACTTCTTATTTATTTGGTATATTCTATAGAAAACTAAGATTCAAAATGTTTAGGAGCTGTGACCACCACCACCACCACGAAAATAAATTAAAAATTAAAAGAACTATAGATACAAAAGTACTTTTCTTTTTTTTTTTTTTTTTCTTTTTTCAAAACCAACAAAACAAAGCTTTAGAGTCCCCAGATTCTTTGGAACTTGTCACATCATTTTGAGTGTTTTAGATGCCATCATCTATGTTTCAGCAGTACCTTACTTTCAAGAATTTTGGGCTTAAAACATGGGTGAGAATAGATGGGGGAAGGTGTCACAATCTCTGCCAAATTTAATTCTGGGGAATAATAAGAAGCTTTCTGAACAAAATTTTAATTTGTTCTCAGTCAAGCACAGCAGCCTGAGATATAGTATAAATTATGGTGAAGTCTGTACTCTAATTCCTTTTAGAAAGCTTTAAAAAAAGTTTACCCTCTCCACCCTGTTCTTCCCAAATGTCTCTGGAAGAACTATCCTGGTTTATATCCAACTCTTAAAGTCATTGTCACTTCTTGGGGTGCCTTTTCACTAGCCCCAGTGTCAGTTCAATGTCAGCAGCTTCCCCTGAGCACTATCACTGCAGGTTCCCACCAGTAGGTGTGGTGGACAAAGTGCTTTGAAAAGGTTAATCAGCAGCATTCATTAATAACTAGGTAACAGTATCCAGCCTGCGGGCTACTGGCTGTTGGCAAATAGCTCGCGTGGTGCAAAGCTTGTAGTTTTTGTTGGACTGGTTGAGTGCCTTGTTGCCAGGCTTCCTGCTGGAGGAGGAGTTTGGCCGCAGCGCTGGGTGTGTTGAGCAATGGCTTTCATTGAGCAGCGCTGCCGACACCTCCGGGCCTTCCCAAGGCTTCCCATCTCCACGCTGAGCTTGCTCGCAGGAATTCAGTATTTTAAACAAAACAGAACAGCCTTCCTAGCGATCCTGATTGGCTTTTGGAGTGCTTCCGCTGGTGCTGATGTCCAGCCTTGCTAGGCTGAAACTCAGGAAAATTTGCTTGATTGTCAGTAGTCCTTTGACACTTTCTAGCGGCTCTCTTTCATGTGATTAGAAACATGGATAAACTCTCCAAGGGCTTACTGAGAAAGACACAGAGAAGAGATCAATTTACAAAGGTAGGAGAAAACTCTCCAGTGCGCCCTTCAGCAGCAGCAGAGCCAGTCTCCATCTCAGCAGTGTCACTGTCACGTACACACGGTGAGCAAAGCTCCATGAAGACGCCGTGAAGAAGGAAGGCCTTGGAGTCAGGCTAATCACTGGCTAGGCTCAGCCTGGTTAATGGCTGAGATCATGTCCTGTTACATTGCTGACTAATGTACTCTTCAGACAGAAGTGTGTACTGTAGACTTGGCCTCAGGTTTTCCTGGTTTAATATCTCTGTCAAAAAGGTGCATGTTCTTCATATATCTTTGTATATTCATTGCATATTCTAGGTTAGACAAAATATTATTTTTCTGGCTGGATTCTATATTAAGATGAAAAACAAAACAGACAAAAAAGAAAATTACAAACTTTCTGTCTTTGTTTAGAAGATAACACACCACAGTAACAAAAACAAAGAACAAAATAATTTTTTGAGGCCATATAATTACAAAAATGATATTTGAATTAGCTTTTAGGATTTTTAGCCTTAGTGTATCAGACTGATATTTGTCAAACAGGCTTATGGCTTACTCCAAGTGATTTTAGCAGCTCCGGTGGGGCTAGTTATGGTGTGAATTATTACTCAGCGTGAGTAAGGAGATCTGAACTAAGCCTAGATATGGTCAGAAGGAAAGAGGGTTTTGTCTGATTTGTCTATGATAGATCTGCCCTGCTGCTAATTCCCTGGTCTTTCATTTAGTTGCTTTTTAGAGACTTTTGTTAAGACTTACAAGGAGTCCTGAGAGGACAATTGAGCTTTTATGGGTTTTTTTGCAGAGGCAGGAAGAAAGAATCAAGTTGCTGGTTTTCTGTTATTGTTGATTTATTTTCTGCTTATCCTGCAAATATTTCTTTTTGAAATTTATTAAAAAAAAAACAAAACCAACAAAACAAAAACCCCACACAACCAAGTAATGTAAATTGGGCTTTGAGGAAGTAAGATGGTGAGCTTCAAGGTTGATTTGCAGATAAGGATTTCCCAAGTATACAACAACATTATGATCAGCCCTTGCAGCAAGGAGGGTTATAGCTTTTGTTTTCTAAAAGAACTGATTTCCACGTGATCTTGTCTCAGTTGAGAAAGGTTTAATAAATAGAAAAATCAGATTTTTTTCACAAGATGTTACAAAAATGAAACAAACTAGTATAGACTGTTAAAGTTAGTGGGCCACTTGCTGGGCTCAGTGGTACAAAATGGACCTGAAGGCTTCCCTTAGGCAGCCTCAGGGTCCAGCTTCTCCTTTGCACAGGGAAAGCTCCTGGCCAAACTCCGGCTGTGCCTATGGATGAGCCCCTGGGACCAGCTCACAGCAGGCTGGGCCTTCCTAACTCACCCTGCTCTGGAGAAAGCTCCAGTTCTGGCAATAGAAACATAGAAATAGCATAACATATAGAAATAGCTTCTCTTCACCAGAAACTCTCTTATTCTCTTGTCCTTTCTGGTGCTTGTATTAAATAGTTACAGCAAACCAGAGAATCTGTACTGCAAGATGGTCGAAAGAATTTATGGCCTTTGGAGCCGATGGGACTAAGTTTGCTCAGGAGCATGCCCTTAGTTAGCGTCCTGCAGCAAAAAGGCCTAGAGTTTAGTAAGGAAGCTCTCTCAGGGATTTATAGTATTGATGACTGTAACCAAGCCTGGCAGCCCTTGGATCTTACAGCTCTCCCTGGGCCTAATCAAAGGCCATTGACGTAAACTAAAACATTTGACTTCAGAGAGCTGTGGATCAAACTCTGCGTCTACACTGACTGGGTTTGCCTTCCCCTCAGACACAACCTCACTTTAAATTCTTTTCTTCTGACAGGCCTGTAGCCTCATTCCTCTCTCTTAAGCTGGGAGGGCATTTCACAGCTCTCTAAAATGCCCAATAGTGACTTTTCCCTTCTCACGGTGCAGTTTCACATTATACTTAATTCAGTGTAACTGCTGACCGATCCCAAAAGTCCCATCCCTGTTTTACTGATATCAAATTTAAAGATCATATAATCATGGCAGTATGACTTGACACAAAATTAACCCGGTCCAACACACATCCTCTCTGTGTCATTTGTGTCCCTCCGCCACCACAAAAAATAAAAAACCCAAACAAAGAAACCCAAAAAACTAACCAAAAACCAAACCACCAAACCCAAAATGCCACTGTCCTTTCAGCAGTTTTTCACATTTGCCATGTATTAGTATTAATGCGACTCTGTGCCATGAGTCTCAAAAACTCTGCCAAGGGCATTACATAAAAGCAAAGTTAATGTGCATTAAGGCAGACAACCCAGACAAAGAAAACATTAAGAAAAATTCAAAGAAAATTATACGAAAGGTATTATTACCAGCATGCAAGGCCTAGTCCAGAAGTATTAATTAGATACTGATCCAAAGATAATGGTTAAAATGGATATTACAAGTGTGAAAACTACCCTTAATTTATGTTATTATACTTAATGTGATTCTCCTCTTATTTTTTGCTCAACCCAGTTAGCTGTCAGTCAACATTTAGCATCTTGTTGGAAAGAGATAGTTCTTCATTTTCAACCAAATGTTCCCAGGCCACTGCAATCCAATGTCACAGTAAACAGGGAATGTTTCTCCATTCTTTCCTCTTTCTCCTGTAGGCCTTAGTGTTTCCTTTCAAGTCCACAGGCTTTGTTAACAAGCTAGTTTTTACTGCATTCTTTTGTCCAGACATTGACACGTAAATAACTTCAGATTTACGTGATTAGCTAATTTTTTTTCACTTTAGATATAAACTCATTTTAACTCCTTTCTTATAATTTAGATGCTGTAAATGTCATCTACTCCCATATTATTCCCATTTCAAAGCATACACTTGAACCTCACTTAAAGTCTTGAATTCTTTTACTTCAGGTATGCCTGCTTTGAAAATAAAAACTCATAAAAGAACTACAATAACTATAATTAACCTCTAAATTTCAACATGTCTTCGTATACCCCTATCAGGAATCTAAGCAAATATTCTCAGTTTCCCTAGACACAGTGATGTGGAATTCCCCCTATGTGTTCTCTCTTCTCCATAGCTTGAAAATTAAAGCTGTGTCTTTATCTATAAGATGTGCAGCACATCTTTCTGAAAGATAAAGTTTACATCAGATTCGAGGTACCCCGCTGTTTCAGAGCTCTCCTTTTATGTCAGGTTTTTGGACTTTTTGAGTGGAAGCTGACTTGCATATTAGAATTCATATTAATTGTAACTTTTAGTGATACTTAGTAGCAGAGGTATTATTCTTTATCTTACAGTCTGATTTACTATTCCAATTTTTTTAAATTTGAGAATGTGTTCAAATTCCTATGGCAAAAATCACTCAGAAAATAAGAAGCTACTTAAAAGGGATGAAAGAAGAGTTCATTTGGAAAGCTGGAGGTGAAACAATTACCCTCATACAGCTCATGAGCATCCTGACTGCTTCCTTGCAATGAAATATCTTACATTTGCCAATAGTTTTCTAGTGGTGGCTTGTTCTGCTCTGATGTAAATTAAATGTGTGATGTTAGAAGCTAAGTCACTTAGGAATTGTCACTCTGAGCAAAGGAGCTGCTAGAGCCTTTTTGAAAAGATTCACAGGTGATGAGAGAGATCTGCAGTTTCCAAAGTCCCCAAGAAAGAAGCAGGTTTTTTACTTAGCACCTCTTTTTCACTTTGTACCTTCTGTGTCAGCTGTGACCAGCACAAGTCCTTTCACTTTCATCAGGGGAGCTAGAGATTTGGTTTTTATGCTGTGTAACATAGCTTCTTATTCAGGTAAATGAAAAAATATATTGCAATGTCTTCTGACTAACTGGTTGGAAGAAGCTGAGGTCCTTGCCACTCAGATGCTTTTGAAAATCTCAGCTGTGTGGTATTCGTGCACTCATGTCTCTGGAATGTAACATCACTGAGAAAAGGCACCAACTCTCAAGAAAATGTGACTTACTATCACTGTTCTTTGAGAATTAGTTATTCCTTTGTCTTAATTCATGAAGTAAATTAATACAAATAAGGATTTTCTAGCAATGTACTGTTTAAAAAACATACCAGTGGACTTCGAAGATCAGAGAATCTCTAGCTGGAGTATAAATGTGTGGGAAGTGTAAAAATTTTTTCCTTAATTTTCTTTATATTTCAACTCTGGAAATGTCTGTATAAATACAGTAATGTCATTGTTTACTCATCCGTCTGGGGCCTCCATAGACAAAACAGGCCAGGGAAACACCAAGGCTCGTGGGAGCAGGATGAGAAACACATGATTTGCAGAGGGTCTTCCATATCTTGTTTTGCTTCCATTGTCAAGCTCAGTGACTCTGTCCTTACAGGAAGAACAAGGATCTGGAAGCTCCCCAAGGACTGATTTTTGTCCGTACCATCAGCGAAGAAAATTGTGAAGTGCTGGCTTCAGACGTGTAGTGGGTTAATCTTGGTTAGATGCCCACTAAGCCACTCTGTCACTCCTCCTTAACTGGACAAGGGAGAGAAAATAAGATAAAAAACAGCTCATAGGTTGAGATAAGGCAGTTTACTAAAGCAAAAGCATGCACAAGCAACGAAAAAACACAAAGGTCTTATTCCTTACTTCCCATCAGCAAGTGATGTCCAGACATTCTCAGAAAGCAGGTCTTCAGTACAGGTAGTGGTTGCTCTGGAAGGCAAATGGAAATAACAAATAACCTTCCTTCCTCCTCCTTTTCTTAGCTTTTATATCTGAGCTTGTATATATGACCAATGTGTCATGTGGTATGGCATATCCCTTTGGTCATTTTAGACCAGTAGTCCTAGCTGTGTCCCCTGCCCAGCCTACTGGTGAGGTGGGGATGTTGGAGGTGCTCTGCTAGCACTGCTCAGTAGTGGCCAGGACACTGGTGTGTTATCAACAATTTTCTAGCTACCAGTGCAAAGCACAGCACTGCAAGGGCTGTACTATGCATCTCAGCCAGACCTAACACAAGATATCTCTATAGGCTCAGCAGCACGTTCACATTCAGCTCCAGATATTAGGACATTCAACTCTGTTGACCTTGTGTGGTCACAAGCTCCCTGTCAAGTTCCCAGCTTTTCTCTATCCCCTCTTTCCAACTGATATCTTTTCTCAGAATCTGGGAAGATGTAAATAAGGGAATAGATGCTGTTGCTGAAAAAAAGCAAGAAGTTATTTCCAAAGCCCCTTACATTTCCCTAGGACATCTTTAACCACTTTGGCCAACTCATACTATGTGCACAGACATCTTTTCAAGGTCACAGCACCTCAAAAATACCAGCACTCATGCCATGCCAACACCAACCACTTGAACTCTTGGCTACATCACTGAGGAAAAACTTGAACTAGTGACTTCTCTGTCACGTGCAATATAGGCCAAACATGGCCTTATAAAATCCAAAACATTGTCATCAAACTCTAGAGACTGTTATATTCTGTGGGCTGTGGCCCTGGCCTGGAAAATTTATGACCTAGGCTCAGCTTCGTGTTCTGCCAAATTCAGTGTGAAAACTCCTCAGAATAGAGCATACCCAGCAGGCTACACTGAGTATCTAAACAACTGCTTTGCCCGTCGAATGTTGTTTCTGCAGTTCTTTCAAAGGCTTTTTATGTGCTCAGAGCAGGGCAACAAGTTTCAAAATCTGAAAAAAATGATTTTCTATCTTCCCATAAGTTCTAATTACGTGACCTTTCTCAAAACAGGTTCTTTCCTTCTCAGAAGCCATGGTAGTGGCTAAAGACATGGAAACGAACTTTCCCACATAGCTAATTCTATTGCTGAAAGACTTAGATTCACTTTCAGTAATTTCCACTTGATTCTACATATCTATCCCCTGCTGAATAAATAAGCAAAGGAGGTATCTTCCATGTTAAAAGCTTTTCTATATCTCCTTATTTACAGGGATATGGAATTAGTGTGACATTTGCCTTTCTCAGAAATAAAAATCTGAGCCAGAAGATTTGCAAGTTGCCTTGTTTTTACTCATTTTTATAGGAAAAAATCTTAAAACTCATTCTGTGAGTGTAAATTTCACTGTTAAGTGCAGATGAAAGCACATTATGAGATTTCCCAGTGTATTTTGCTCTTCTTGCCTGATTCCCCTGGGTCTTTTGAATCCATGTATTGCATTCATAACTTCTAAAAATTTTTCCTTTGAAAGTTTACTTAGGTTTCCTCTTTCTTTTAATATATTAAAGTTGTTTGGTTTGGAGTTTTTAATTACCTGTATGCCAATGTGTACTATGAGTGTACAAAAAGCTCTGTCAGCGTCTTTCTGTTTGCAATTTTATTCTGAGATGGCTGCTCCCAAAGCTATCCTAAAATTTCTCCCTCAAGACTAAACAAAATTTTCTTGTTAGGTATAGAAGAGTACTGTTTCTTATCAAAAATTAAACATTCCCAGGAGAAATACTGTCTCATATTCAGAATACTGCATTTTATCATCTTAAGAGAAAGGCTCTTAAGGCTTTCAGTCTCTCTTCTAGCTCATGTTGTGAAAGGGTAAGCTTTAGGACTTAGCCATGAAGCTGGGTTTCATAGAATCACAGAATAGCCCGTCGAACGGGACCTGCATGTTGCCTGTAACCATTTATTCTGTTCCATGCTTCCTCAAACACTTCGTCAAGTACTGAACTTTGGGCAGGAGGAGGTAGGAAAATAAAACTGAGCCTTGGACTCAGAGGGACATCAGGTCTAACGTTCCTTTGCTGAGGATCAACCTGCCAGGGCAGAGACCAACCAGCAAGGCAGGGNCAGTATCTTACATCTACCTTCTGTAGCAGAAGTTGTTTCCCACTTTGATAAGTGAGGGATATTTCCCCTTATTTCCTACTAACTAAAGTTGTGGGGTAGTAGAAGGGAAGGTGTAACTTCTAAGGGGGAAAAATGGTCCCCATTTTCTAGAAGGAGCACAATAAAATCATTGTCTTCTATTTCTTAAATATCTGTTCACACATCATTTTAAAAAAAAGCAAAAGTGTATCTACAGCAGAAAAATGAAAGCATAATCTTTAGTAAGTTCTAAAGCCGTTATGGTTAAGCTGCAGACATACACATCTCAATCACACTATCTTTTAGTGAAATGAGCTAAGCTTTCCTTCACTGTATGAACAGATAAAGAGTACTGTGCTTTTCCTTTGTTATTAAATCGTGCCTAAAACTATAAAATAACACATTGAAATAAGTTATATCTA
The DNA here is from genome assembly GCA_013400855.1 of Buphagus erythrorhynchus. NCBI lineage: Eukaryota > Metazoa > Chordata > Aves > Passeriformes > Sturnidae > Buphagus > Buphagus erythrorhynchus. Next base: position 58,851 of record VZTT01054036.1, read on the forward strand.
TTCTTGAATTATTTAAAAAAATCCATGTTAAAGAAATTGGCCTCCACGGGCCTGTAAGTTTGGTGCTGACATGACTCTTTTATATGGCCCATTCAAAATAGATAATAAAATAAAGTAGCTTTTTTTCTCTGTTGGAGATACTTGAAAAACATAATTTTAAAATACCTTCAAGCTTTAACCCTTGAGGAAATTTCTTTCTAACATATTATTTCAACCATATAGACTTTTGTTCCAACTGTTGCAGACCAAAGTATTAAGGAAAGCTGTTGAACCTCAACCTCTCCTTTCTCCCCCACACTTTGAAAATAGAACATTTCTAAATAAGTGACCATTGCCAATCTGAGCCAGAGGGCAGCATTCACCACCTTATGGTACACTGCAACTTCTGATGAATCTCAGCTACTTTTAACTCCTCTTTTTCTATACAGTACCAATCAATGCATTTAAAAATGGCTTGTGTCATATGGCCTATTGCAAAATTGCTAAATGAATAAATGACACTGCCATTAATGTTCAGTTATAAATACATTTGAATTTTAAACTGAACATATGCTACTTCTCTGCTTGAAACCAATACCAGCTTTTTCTTGCAAAAACTATGCCACAGACCCAGGCATCCCATAGTAATAAAATTTAGGATTGAGGATGTCAAAGCTCTTTAAAGATGGTATCACTATCCGAATTTGATTCATTAGATACTAAAGAAGTTTCTTACTTGAGGCTGCACAGTGATCAAAACTGATACAAGAATAGAGCTCCTCTGTCTTAGCTGTGATCTTGATTTAGTTCCTCCTTTACTACTCTGGGTATCAATTTCAAAATAAGCTTTTATTTATTGGTTTGATTTTTTGTTGCGAAGCGGTTGTTCATTTTGTTTCCTTTGATAATATTAAATGTCTTCTATCTCAGCTTAAAATCAAATTTCTATAGCCAATTTAGGCTGCAGAATTCCTTGAATACTCAGTTATTTGTAACTCCAGTTTCACGCTCTCCTCCCCCATAACAATTACATAATCATTTCCTTCCAAAAAGTATTTTTGATTAGATCAGAAATGTATGAAAGACTAGAAAATATTTCTTGGCTTCAAGACACATGCAAATCACTTATTTAAGAGAAAGCCAGAGATAAGATAAACAAGTTAAAAGAAAAAAAAAATAATGAAACATTTGTCTGCTTAATTTGGGCAAAGAATAAGTCTAGAGTTTTTATTGAATGTCAGGAGTGAGCAGAAGAGAATGTAAGGGAGGGAGGTGGATCAAAGATTATGTAGGGATGGGGACACTTCACTCTCAGTTCAGTTTGTGGAAATGTATGCTTAGCCATAACACCAAGTCCTGGAGTAACTTTAGTAAATCCGATGGGAACTTGCTTGCATTACCTGTGTTGATTTCCAGTGAATATCTCCAGATTTGTATGATAGCTGAAAGTAAAGCTTGACCAGAATTTCCCAGATGATGATGAGAAGGTTTTAACTGCTTTTTGTTTCACAGTAAGTGATGAGGGAGTTTTTATCTGCAGTGACTAAGATCAGTTTGAAACCATTTGCAGCTGAGTACTGGCCATCACTTTGAAATTTAAGAGAAACCAAACATATTTCAGGAGATTTATTTCAATCACAGATAGAAAACAATGGGGTCCCATGGCAAGCTGGGAGTCTGCTCCTTCTAAAGGAGCACATGCCACTTCAAGAAAAAAAAAGCATGAAAGGAATCAGTGGTGTGCAAATCAAAATAACCCCTTTGTCTTTCTCTCTGGATCCATGCTTGGGGAAGAATAGAGTGTAGGGGGAGAATTCAGACCTGTCTTTGTTCAGTCTCCAAAGGCAACTACTTTCTCTCTGGATGAGAAAGAAGTTTAGTTTTAATGGTGGTGGGAGCCTCCCTTTATTTTAATGATCAATACAGGCAGTTGGCAAAAATGCTGTCTTCAAATAACTAATTATTGAAGATTGGAAATTAATTGGTTTGGGTTTGGTGTTTTGGTTGGGATTTTTTTGTTTGTTTGTTTTTTTTATTGCTGCCCTTCCTCTGCTACATAAAATTCATCAGTTTTTCACCTGCTCTCAGCCACCAAACTGAGCTTCTGGATTCATTCAGTCCTTTGCTTTTTTGTTAGATAAATATTGATTCATTTCTGATGAAGAGTGTGATTAAATGCATTGTGTTTTACTTTTTTAATGCTTGTAGTGTTTGTATCTTAAATCCACAAATATTGTGTGCTTTTTTTTTGCAGGTGATAATACTCCAGTGACACCACCTTACCTGAAGCTGGGCAGAATGAAACCTAATCTTGGGTAAGAGACCTATAAGTGATTGGAGGTGCTACTGTGACAAACATAATTTGATGGCTTCTTCCTTGCTGTTTCCTTTCATCCTTTCCTTAAGGCATTGCTGATGAAGTTGAGCTGAAGGTAGGGCCCTCTAAATTTTTCATGTGCATTTATCCCCTGAATTAATGTTATCTTTGGCAATTTTCACCAGTTATTCAATGCAGTGCTGCCTGTCTGCCCTCTGAGCTTTCAGGCTAGCTCAGGACCCAGGCTCAGATCACAAAATTGCAGCATGACATGCTGCCACTTAAGCNAAGAAAAAACAAAGTCCCAGTGCATTGCTAACCAAAGGGATCTTTGCCAGCACCAGGTGGTGGGAAGCATGAGGAAGTGAATGGGGTGACTCCTGGCACTGCCTGTGCAGCCACGGTCACAAGATTTTAAAAAATGCTGATTTTGAGAGAGAGGCCGGTAGCATTTGGTGTCAAGGGGTTGAAAAGGGTGCCATGAGGGGCTGAAAAGCCTTGTAGTCATTCCTGGTGAACTATTTTCAGTGCTCCCCCTCCTACTTAGATGATTGTGCTTACCTGGCTCCTGGGGTCTCGCATCCAGGTTTTGCTAAGTGGTTATTTCCTGCTTGCATCTGTTTATTCTGTATCTGCCTCTCTGGAAGACAAAGTCTGGAAGGGTGCAACCAATTATCAATGATGCTATTAGGATTTTTCTGTCTTGGTTGAGCTAATTTCTCCTGGAGTTCTACCAGTGGTCTAATTTAATTACCTTGTTTCAAATCCAGTTTTAGTGGGAAGTGTGGAGGAATACAAACCATGAAATTCATCTATTTGCATAAACGTATAATGTGTTTGTGTTACATCACCAGTGATATCTGTACCCAGCTTGTCTTTTCTAGTAATGATGGACAGTCTCAAAGTCATTGGGCAGGGGCAACTAGTTTAATGGCAAATGTCAGTCTTGCAGAGTTTCTGAGCTTTGTTGCTTCATGTAAGTTACAATACTACTTGCTTTCCTTTGAATACAAGCACCATCATGCTGTAACCACATCTTAAAGACTTTTNGAAATGAATTGCTAGAATGTTTAGAGTGGATGAAAATCTGTATTCTGTATAGCCATTGACTGGTGTAGAAGGTTGAGGCATTGTGATATGCTCTCCTGTGTCTCTGGTTTGAATTTATAGGAGAATAATAGCACCACACTTGATGGCATACTGTAGTGGGACACTGAAGTCATGCTGCAAGGTGTTTAAGGCAGTAATAGAAAAATATCATTCTAAAGTAGAAAAGTGGGTAGTAAGTGCTTAGGACTTTCTCTAGCACTGATTTTGTTGTAGGTTATTTGACAAAATCTCATCTTTTTAACTATTGAACAAAACATTATATGAAACAAGTATCTGTCTTCAGGAAAATGTATCTATTATGTGTTTGAAGAAGGTTTGTTTTGTATTCTACAGAAGCTGGACATGCAAATGGAGTATTTGCTTATAAATTCTTATGGTCATTGAAGAGATTTTACCTAATTCTTTCATTTTAAATGAAAAAAACTATGACAAAGATTTTAAGCCGATG
>VZTT01054036.1:71077-82068 GCA_013400855.1 Buphagus erythrorhynchus
TTTTAACAGCTTACTTTCTTTAAAAGAGGCAAAAAGCATGGCTGGATCACTGGTTCTACTCATAGGAAATTGAACAACAGTGAAAAATTCTCAGCATAGAAGTGGAAAAACATATTAAAGACTTCTTTTCCATTTTTTTTCCTCTTTTCCTCCACCCTAAGCTTTCTCTCTATGCCGTTGTTTTGCAGAGGGCTAAATAAATGCATACAGGGTAATATTTAGAACTAATCTCTGAGTAGACTGGCCTTTCTTTACGCTGGTGGAGCAGGCAAAACGTGAAGGCCTGGGAGCTGGAAAGAATTAAGAGGAGGACAGTTCTTGGGTCAACTTGCCTGCACAGGGAAAGTTTTTGGCTTGTCTGCTAAAACCCAGTGTGTTTGGGAGGGTTTCTGAGCCTGCCTTTGGTGCACTGTGTTACACTCTCAGTTGTGCTGTGTAGGTTAGTGGCCAGCAACACTGTCCTGCCTGAAAGAGGTTCAAATGCCATGGAGGAAAAATACCCTGCTTCTTGCTAGGTGAGCAGACACCAGCCTGAGGCTTTCCTCTGCATAGTGTTCCGGACGTTTCCATTCCCGTACTGTCTTTCCTTTCCTATGCAAATTGTAAAAGGTAGTCAGGGAATATTGTGTAGTTTCTGTCAAAGGAGGAAAAAGTTTTAAAAGCAGCTCATTTCTGTCACACCTTGAGCTGGGAACTACATGGTGCTTTGAGCATTCTGTCAAAGAAGTTTGGTGTACTCATGGTGTGTGTTAAAATTGCTGTGGGAATATTACTGGTTGAGAATATCTATTAGATGTATATTTAGAGGATGTCTTTTAATATCTCTTAGCCTGACTTTATTATTTTTACAATAATAAGACCTAAAATAAATTAGATACTTGCTGAAGCCTTAAAACATTCTTGCAATGTTTTATAAGCCTAATGTAAAATCTATTTTAGTTCTAAGGCTAGAGCTGAAAAGAAGGAAAAGGAGAAGGGAAGAGGTTCCATGTTTCAGTGAAACAAGTTTCATGCAACAAAGCAGGTGTTTATAGAAGGCTTCATTTTAATTCAGTGGAGCTAATATCCCAGTTTATGTTGTTTTGAGTAATAACAGTGTAACACAGAGCTGTAGCAAAGATTTGCAGGTTTCCTTTAGGTCAGTAACAGTTGCTATAAACACGTCGGACTGTTTTTTTTATTATTATTCTACTCCATCTACATCCTGTAACTGGAGGGGAGGGGAAGGGGAGAGGGTTACCAGTTTTTACAGTTTAGAAGGCTTTTCTTTTTGTCACATTTAAACCAAATATACACAGGTGGCTAGGTGGCACTGTGGATTAATGTACTTCTGAATTAATGTGCCTAGAGTGGCTTGTATCACAGAGTGAGTATATCTGAAGTGCAAGTTTGCTTCCCTTCCTGGATCACCATGTGTGCAGTCACTTGAATTGCATTATTATTTATATCAAAATCAGAAATCTAAAACAATAGGCACTGTAATCATGAAAGAATTATATTAATGAACCTGTGTTTTGGAGTTATGTACTGCTTTGCAGGCCCTGCTTTTGTGCTGAGGCTTGCTATTTATTCTAACTATAATAAAGAGAAAGTCACCTAAACTGCAAATACTGTTTTAAAAGAAAAAAAAAAACAAAACAAAACAAAACAAAATTTGCTTTTCCCATGTTGCATTTTGAGTTTTAAAAGTTACTTTTCCAGCACTATGGGCACTGAGTGTGCTGTGGAAGCACTCGAAGGCTGGGAGCTGTGGGTTCCTTTTGAAGCAAGAAGTGTTCAGAATTGCATGCTGTAACTACAAAATCCAACTATCCCAAGCACTCAGGCACACATTGCCCAAAGCCATATACAAATTATGCCTCTCTGCAAACCTATTTCAATGTAAATATTATCATTTTTTCAGGGGTAGTCCTTCCACTGCAATAAAATTGATAAATGTAACTCAGCAGCAACTTTGGTAAAAGTTAATGATTGCAGTAGTCTCTGCCTGAAGCCAGATGAGCCTTACTCATTGAAGAAATTTTCCCCATTTAAAATGTTTTGCTTCTCTAAGAAAAAGGAAGTAGAATGCATATAACCAACAGAACTCAATTATTGCACATTCTTAGTCTCCTCTAGTCAACTCCAGAGGTAATAATCACTATAGGGATTTCTAAAAGGTAATTACTGTATATTGCTTAATTATAGTTTATTAAGATCAAACATACTTCAGTATTTAGTTGATGTAACAGGAAAACACAGTCTGTGTTTATAGTTTTAAATGCAAACAGTGCAATCTGCAACGAGGCTTAAAAAAATGCGGATTTTAGGATACAGCAGTTTAGATGTCAAGACTACTGCATTAGCCACCTTCCCCTTCCTAATAGAAAAACACAGTTTCTGTAACCTGAGGCAGTAGTTCTTTATAATGCATTGTATATGTTCATTCTTACTCCTTCTTTCTACTAAAGTTGAATGTTGTAACAGAGGGGAATTGATCAGGTACAGAGTATTAACTGCAAGGTATTCTTTCATGTTCAGTATTAGCCAAAGATGTATACAATTAGTTAAAGAAACAACTTTGGAAAGAACTAAGTGCCTGTAAAAATCAAACTGATTAAGAAAGAAGTACCTAACATCCTACTAGATCTATTTTTCTTAAATTGAAAATGAAAGCTGCCACTTCTACTAAAAGCCCTTGCAGCCAAGAGATTTCACAGCAGTTCAGTTAAAGCCTGTCTAATGAATATAAGTTACTTTAGTGGATTTTAGTTGACTTTGAAATTAAAGTCTGAAAGCGTTGGATGCTACTAGCAGAGCTAGACTACAGCAAAATGGACTTAATAAACTCCATTGTGGACTTAGATCCCTAGTGAGATTTGCCTTCCACCCATGACCAATTGGTATTATTTTTGTGGTGACTGGTACTTTTGTCTCTGAGACTGGGATTTCTGGGAGTGATTAGCACTTTTCAGCAGTGACTGACAGGTTGTAGCAGCAATGAGACAATAGGAGGAATCATTAGGAATTCAAATGCAGATTTTTGTTTGCATGCTTTAGGACTGGTTTGTGTAGAAGTGAAATCCAGATATGAGGGCAGAAACCAGCTATTATTTCATTTATTTCATGCATTTTAACAAAATATGAAAGGAAAAAGATGAAAAAAAAAAAAAAGAGACCAGGGTAGACAATAAGGTCACATTACTGTTAATAAGATTCTCCCACTGTATCAGTTTTGGTGTGGGGTTTTGTTTTGTTTTGTTTTGTTTTGTTGTTTTGTTGGGGTTTTTTTTGTTTGGTTTGACATTTTTTAGTGGTTTTTTTCTGGAGAATCCTCTCTTAAGTGTTTTGTGCAAAATGCTGCTCTAAGTTTATAATCAGAATGGTACAGTTTGTAGTAGAAATATTTTTTAATACTGCTGAATTGAAATCCCAGTAAAAAATACTATCACTTTGCAGGGGAAATGTGTATGTTGGTGTTGTACTGAAGCTTGATAAAACTGACTCTGTTGCATCTAAACAAGAGGCCATAGGGAAATAATTATAGTGACTGATTCCAAGCACTGACCAGCAATTGATAATAGGCCATAAATAATTAGGAAATAATGGCACGTCAGTGGTGTAAATTATGTAAATTTAGTAGCTATGGCTCTAGATACTGATTGAGTGCTTTACAAGTGATTTTTTTTATTCAGATTATAAATTTAATATACTGTACATGACAATTTAATCTTGTTTGGCATCAAAGCTACCAAGATAATACAGAATTATACAAGCCTAATCAAAGAGAGAAAAATCAGATGAACATCATTATTTTGGAGAGCTGGTTTAATGGGAGTTGACATTTTCAAAAGAGCATGGATTCTTCCTTTTTTTTTTTTTTTGAGACAACAATTAATCTGAACTAGGTTTCTGAAGCAATAGGCTAAGAGAAAAAACACTGACTGAAATTATAGATGTGACTGTGTGCTCACAAGGTATTAAATATTTAAAGTATGATTTTGTATAGCACACCCCGTTTACATGAAATGATCATAGCCCTGGATTTTTATTCTTTAATTGTGTGCTCTTTAGAGCAAAGGCTGTATTTTTTGTGTTGTGACTCAACTTCTGAGGATTTCATCATCTTTTCCTTCTCTGTTGATATCAGCAAAGGTCTGTAACTTTGGTATTTTATATCTTAGTACAATCAGATTATGTGAAAAATCCTGTCATATTAGCTAGCACACATTGCACAGAAATGCATAATGCCTCCCAAGAATATAATTTAGAGCACCAGGGGTTGGGTTTTTGTGAATGCTTCTGCTCTGTGTAGTCTAGTTTTGCTGGACTTGTTAGCATGTGGGCTGAAAGATATTTCAAAATTGATGAAATTTAGTCCTGATGGTATTTTATCTCACAGACCACTTAATGTTCTCAAAGTGACCATTTCACTATGCACAGTTAAGAAAAATCCTAGTATTAATGTAAAATAGGAATTTTCCATAAAGTCAGCTAGTTCCTGGGTATCAATGCAGTCTAATTTGAAAAAAAGCTTCTGAAAAGTTCCAGGTCAGATATTCTGGTGCCAGGCTGGTGACCCAAATAGGTGTGTCTCCAGCATAGTGCACACATGCATGGAGTAGTTATTGCTGCTGTGTCTCGCTGCTGCTTCAGTGTGGGAAAGGTTTCAACCCTCTTCTCTACCTTCAGATTTTCATTTTTATTAATTGAGTTTGGCATCCGGAATCAAACAGAGCCTTTGAATCTGCGTTTAACATTCAGCAGGTATTTGTGTCGCACTGAAGCTGCCTTTGCTGCTGCAGGACCTGCAGGGGTGCACTGGCTCAGTGAGGACAGCACAGTTGGGATGGGTGGATAAGGTGGAGGCAATGGAAAGGTCTGGGGGTGGAGGGAAGAGCAAGGGAGACACAACTGTGCAAACCAGAGTTCCCTTGCTGTGCCCTGCTGGCCCGGCTTGGAGCATCTGCTGCTGCTGTGTGAGCAGCAGCTCCTGCTGCTGCCAGAAGGGAAACCACCCTGCCTGTACTCGCCCGTCAACAGTGCTAAACATTTCTGCTTTTGGTTCCATTGCAACTAGATACTCACCAAAAATGCCGTCAATTCAACATTAATATTGTATAAAAAGAACAAAAAAGCACCAAACTCTGTTGCCAGCTAAAGCCTCTCCCTCCACCTTTGCTTTTAGTGAAGAAAATTTTAAACTCACACCTCTTCTAAGTATGATCTTTATTTACATTTAAGTTCATTTCTTCCTTTTTTCTTTCATGTGGTTTTATTGATATCTCTGTTTAAGAAATAGCTATTTGCTCATTATCACTTAGCATTGGAAGACTTTTTTCCCTTATCTAATTAGTTATAAAAGGCACTTTCTTCTTTTTTTTTTCTTTTTTCTTCTTTTTAATGTCTGATTGCTCCTTCTGCAATACAGTCTAGACATTCTAGGGGTACTAACTAGGGAAAAGTCATATCTGCATTCTAAAAAATAAGGTAATTTTTATATAACTCCCAAGTTAAAATGGACATATGGTAAGAGATAAGACGTGTAACCTAACCATATAGATATTTAGATTCACACTGCCTTTTTCTGGTTCTGTCAGTGCTTTGTATGGGGAGATAAGGGCAGACTCATAAGGCTGTGATTCAGTAGAGGCTATTTCGACAAGTTTCCACTCTGAGATTCTGTTCATCAACCTCTAATTAGCACTTCATCGCTTTCAGCTTTGTGTCACCCAGCTGACTAGAGGAAGATGACACCTCCAACTTGAACTGGGCTTTTTTCCATTTTCTTGGAGCTCATCAAGACATGTGGTGCTTTCTTAAAGTGCAGCTGGTGCTGGCACTTTCATTGTAAATTTAAATCGCTGTGTTTGGAAAAAGGTGATAAGAACAGTTTGTTTCATGTCCCTGGTGTTTAGCCTGAGGCAATTCCCAGCAAATATATTCAAGGCTCCTTCTGGTTTGATCTGCTACACTTTTTTGTATTATTATTATTAATAATAATAATAATAATAATAATAATAATGCTAAAAAATATGCACCTAAAAGAATACCCTGTGCAATGTATAATTTTTTTTCCCACAGTCACTAAAGTTTAAAAGAAAACAAAACCCCTTAAAGCTTCACTTTAGAAAAATGGCAAAAATATGGACTTTATGTATATGTTTGGGGAAGGAGGAGTCATGTTTTTGCAAGTTCTGGGGTTTTTTTTACATTTTCTGTAACACATGTTCTGGAGAAAAAGACATTTCATTTTTATTGATTTCACATTCTGCTCTATTGCTTATGCAATAACATATACCAATAATTTATTACATGGGGTTTTTTTCTGCCTGTATAATTGTTATATTACTTATGAAATAAAGCTAATAAACCCTGGTTTTATCTCAACATACTCAATGTATTTATCTCAACATACTTATGCTTATAGAAATATGTTGAGAAAGCCAGCTTTCAACATTTTAGCTGTGTCCATTACACTCTTTTCTTATATGTTTATTTGTTTACATTCACATTGCTAAGATATGAAGGTATACTCCTTAATGGATCAATGTTTCTGCTCTTTAAAGTGTCTGATAAGATGAGTACAGCATTAAGAAAAAGGACTAAGAATTTACACACCAACTTTTCTAGTTTCGATATTTTCAAATTACTATATAAAGGTTTTTTCTTCTGAATACGTACCCCTTATGCACAACTTAGTTATATACTTAACCAAATTAGAGAAATTCCATCTCAAAGAGCAGCTATTGTATGTTTTCTTAGGGAAAATTTTCAGCTCATAGTTAAAAAAAATATTATTTCTTTTTGCCATAAAGTAGGAATAAAAAATCATGTTTGCTAGTCTTTTAATATTTTTACTAACGTCTAGAAATAAAACTTATATTAACAAAATTTCGATCAGTTTTTTTATATTTGGCTTTTCTTGTTTGCTGCTGTACATTTTAATTCTGTTTGAGACCTAGGTTGCAAGTACTGCAACCCCACAATAAATGGCATTAAAAGTCTGAGCACCTTCTATAAAGGCCTTATGGAGTGAGCACAGAATTGTGCCTCTCTTCAGTGAGGCAGAAATGAAACCATACATGAGAAAAAATTAGCTTGATCCAACTTTTAAAAACTGAGCCAACACATTGGCTTAGATCTATTTTTTGCATTCTGACTAATAGTTCTGGTGTAAATTGCCATATTTCCATTGCTATAGAAATTGAACTCTGATTTCTGTATGTATGCAGAGAGGCAACATATGTAGATAGTGGCACAATCCTGTATTTATGATATTCCATTTTCCTATAAATATAGATGTTCTGTGATTATCAATAGAGCTTCTCATTAAAATTCAGATTTAGATACAAAATGATGCCATTTTGTCTTAATATTTGAAAACCTAAAAATATCTCTATAGCTCTTTGAAAATCTGTATTTTAGCATTTACATTCAGCAGTTTATTGCAGTAGGAAATATTTCAAACAGAAGAAACAAATTGTTCCATCAAAGTATTCTAATAATTTAGAAGACTATTTTTTCCCAGCAAACCAAATATTAGGAATTAAGTTTAATCAAAGATCTAGTGCTCCTTTTCCACTGAAAGCAGGAAATAACTGATTATTTCTCTGAGTTTTTGAGAATCAGCCCTGTTAGGAATAAGATTAAGCTCAATTGCAGTCTTGAAGAATTGGCGTCCTCTTTGCTGCAACCCTGTTACAAATGGTTTTACATTGTGAAAGGCTTCTCTTAATGATTGTTTGCTCTTCTGATGAACTAGCTAATTGTCCACTGCTCCATTCATCTTAATTCAGACCCATTAGCCTTCATTTTTCCTCTCTACCCTTCAGCAGCTACTGCTATGGCCTCACACTGCTATCACATGTAGCAATGTAAAACCATTTTGCTGTTGGAGGAGCCTCCTTGTGCTACGTGCCAAGCAGATGTGATGTTAATGGGGTCCTTCTATTCCACAGACTTTATGGAGCTTTGACTGTTACATTCCCACCTTAATACCCCAAATCCCAGTTTGGCAATTTCCTTTGTCTTGTTACTGACTAGCCTGACTAGCCCTGACTTGGGCACCCCGGGGTCTCAAATTAACCCTCCTCCTCCTCTGGCATTTCAGAGGTTGGGTATGGGCCAAGATACATCCCAGAGAGACACCTGTGACACAGGATGAGGGGTTTTTTACTTTGAGCCCCTGGCTCCTGCCTTCTGCTTCATGACCCCAGATGACAGACAAAACTGATTTCATACATGCAGGAGCACGGGGAAGCCTCTGCACTGATTAGAAAATGCATTTGATGAAGGTTTACCTACAGGGAGTTTCAGGCTGTCAAGTGCATGAATCTCACATTCAGTACGTGGGACTTGGCTGTTCTGCATCTCTCTGCCTCCGTATTGTCTTGGTTTTCTGCCACTGGTAAAATCCTGTGAATGGCAATTCTGAATTTCCCAAAAAATTTCAAACAGAAGATTAGTTATATTTATTTTGGTTTTATCCAGCAGCTGCCAGATCAAAGGTATTTTATAACCTTTGACTGTAAAATAGTTATGTGAATGAGTTGCTTGCAGTTTTCACATATTTTGACTTTCCCTATGTAGTGCTCAGCAGTCAGCATTTCTGAGAATGCCTGATGTAGGACTGGATGGAGATATCTGCATGGATTGACAATTGGTGATAAATGAGGATCTTCTTATTAGCTGGGGATAAGAGATATTTCCTGGTGAGAGCCAAATTCTCCACATAAAGAGAAACAAGAGAAGAAGGGTGGCAGGGACTATCTCTTAGTTGCTAGGCACTTAATTCATCCTCAGACCTCAAGGACTTAGCATGGGGAACAACTGAGATAAATAATTTGCATTGGCTGCATCATCTCCTGGTTTTGCCAGAAAGTGTCAGTTTTTCCTTTCCTAGTAATAGCACTGGTGACAATTGCTATGTTCTAGTATGTTTGGTAAAGGATAACCATGTATCTGTGTATAAATGTATATTAAATAAATGGTGCAAAAATATTATGGTAATGGAAATATTAGCCAAACCCTATCAGATAAACAGATATGGGGTTTGTTTTTTTTTTTCAATGTAATTCACCACCACAATGATAACCCAGCCATATAACCAATATAAGTACAGATATAAAGGTATGAAACAACATATTGTCAGAAGCAATAAAAGAGATTTAGCAATGTGTAAACAGGATAGATCCTCAAGAGGCCAAACATGGCTGCAGTTTATTATTCATACCTACCTAACTCAAAGTCATACTGAGAAGAATGTAAAAGAGAAAGGAGTGGTAAATTGTGATGGCTGTTTTTATTATTCCGCTCTTTAAGAGAGATCTAATTTGGAATTTGCATTTCACAAGAGTTCTGAGTTTTTTGTGAGTCTCATTTTAAGAGCATTTAGTGTTTATGTAACTTCTTAATTCATCAAAGTACAAACATGAACTCTAAACAGCTGCAATAGCAGCTCAGATGTGAAGGTGTGTGTGCTGCTGTGCCCTAGGTTAGTGCACCACTAAACAGGGAATACAAACAGGAATGTGTCCTTTGTCCCCCTGTGCAAGAGCCAGCTTTGGTATAGTGATGTGCAGCCCTTGTTCACTGCTCTTTATTGGCAGCACAAGCCTGCCTAAAACCATCACAGAGAGAAGGGATGACAGTAACACAATTGCTGCTTTTGCTCTCTTTTGTGTAGTGATGCTAGATTAGTAGTTTAAAAAGAAAAATAATTTAAAAAAAGATCCCAAACTGCATGCTTTCCTGAAGCTCTTTCTCAGCATGCACTTGCTCAGAGCTCCAGGAAGCAATCTTACTAGCCTCAGCATTAGCAAATTAAGGTGACATATTTATGCATTATGAGATTGGCTTAAAAATCGTAAAATTACAGAACCAGAGGGGAAGGGGAAAAAAAACCAAAAAACAAAGGCTGTGTTTATTTTTTTAATAATTATTTGCATGCATTTTTATTAACTTCTAGAATGTACTACAATAGTACTTTAAAACTTTTTCTGACCTCATATTTTAAGAACTAGGGTTCTGAAAAGTAGTAAGGATTGTGAAATCTCAATAAACCTGTGAGTCTTCAATGCACTTTGCAGCTGAAGTGGCCCAAATGCTGCTGTGAGTCCTAGGGCAGTGCAGGCTTCCACAGTCACTGCCATTCTGCACCATCCAAGTGAGGCTTTGTGCTTCTGAAAACTCTGGGAGACCTCATAGAAAACCTGGCATTTACTACTTGTGGTGGACAGTTATAAGAGTTGTAAGAAACACACCCAAAACATAGAATCATCATTATTTTTATCTTACGATCAGCATACATCCAGTAATAAAGGATCTAAAAAAAATGGCATTGAGCAGCAGAATAACAATAACATAGCCTTAGCTGTAAACCTTAATGTAAGATGATTGTGAAATAATTAAATTAAAAGCAAGCACCATTGGCTTTTGGCTGTTCATAGTACTTAGGGTATACTTCATTTAAACCCAGTGGACAATGTAGTCTTGTAGTACAATGTAGTCTCTTTTAAGTCAGCCATATGGATTTCTGTGGGACAAGGATTTAACCTGTAAGCCTTCCAACTAGCTAAATTATCGAAAAATTTAGAACATGTTCTATCCTATTCCTCTCAGGAATTATATTATGCTATTTTTACTGTATCTGGGTTGAGTGTATTTTCTGAGAGTGGGATGAGAAGTTTTTTTTTTGTGTTTTCTACCATAATGCTTATTCTCTTAAAACAAAGCATATTCTACTTGAACTTGGTGGTCTGATATGTATTTTACATGTATAGGTCCTTCTGGGGAATTCATTATACATATACAGATGAGGATAACTCCTCTCTTTCCCTGAGTTGTTTTGATCTTAGTGAAGCTAAGCTTCTGCAAATAAAAACTTACATGTTGAGCTTTTGGCTCTTATGTACATTTACAGTGTGTATAAAGGTAAGTTATCTTAATTCTGAACTCTTTCTGTTTCATAATGTGATTGCCTTACAAACCAGCAAGAAGGAGCAATGGCT
>VZTT01054038.1:5443-21032 GCA_013400855.1 Buphagus erythrorhynchus
TTCTGCTGTGGAGAGAATACCCTTATGGAGGCAAGACTTAATTTCTGTATGCAACATCAAGACTGATCAGCAATGTTTCCACAAGGCATTGAAGAGTACAAGTGAATTTCTTTGAAATTGTAATTTCAATTTGAATTTGTAATTGAAAGTATTTTGTCTTTAGCAAGAGTTGGCAGGCAGATCTGCTCTAAGACTTCTCAGAAGCTTAGGCAAAACTGTAGGAAAATGTCTGGATTTTCAGAGGATACACAGTTTAGGCAGACAGCTTGACTGCACCCCGTGCTACTGCTGAGCCTTAGGCTGGTTGTGAATCTAGAATGGTGCTAGTCAATAATAAATTCCCGTAGTTTGTTTCGTGTTGCCATCTACAATCTTTGTGAACAACAAACATTCACGTAGTTTTGGTATATAATCAAGAAATATTAAAGAGTTTGGAATTTCCCCCTCCTCTACTAGGTATGGCCAAACTCTCCACAAAATTAAGGTATAAAAAGCATTGGTTTATTTCTGAGTGAAAGGTACCCTTCCACTTGATTCTGCTCTCTAGAAGATGGGATTTAAAACAAAATTCTCAAGATCTGAGACAAATAACAATAGAGAAATAGTGTGGTGTTGCAGAATCTGCAGGTTTTTTGCCGAGTGAAGAAGACAAGGAGGCATTTTCCTGGCCTGCAATTAACTCTTTTATTCTGTTAATATACAGAATCTGATTTTTGGTGCTTTTACACTGGCATATGTTAGAGAAACTGTTAGAATAGGGAATTCTACTGTATCTATGGAGAAAACTGAGTAAGAGAGCAAACTTAAAGAAGTTTAAAACAAAAAAAAGGAAAATTGCAACACTTCATGTGGGACTTGTAAAAATCAATGAAGACTTTCCAAATGCTTGACTGATACAGACACTGCTCAGAGAAGGCAAGAGATACTTGGACACAGGCTTACTAGGTGACTCAGTTTAGGTCAGCCATAGACTTTCTTTAAGGATGAAACTAAAGTGTTAGTTATGGGATTTATTTGTTCCTTTTTATGTTTTCCCCTCCAGAATGACCTGAATATTTTGTGTGAAAATTTTGAAAGTCTCTTTATTCTGTTTTAGGTGCAGAAATCTAAAAACCTTTACAGGAGGAAAGAATTAGTACTTCGTTCTTTAAAGCTTTTTCTTGGATAAATGCCTATCCAAAAATGGGACACCATTTTATCTTCTTCCATTGGGCAGCTATTGAAGTTGTTTTGTAGTAGCAGGGTTGTCTGGGCATTTAGAGAAGCTGAGTTCATCCGCTTTGTTAACGTTCCTCCTCCTGCTCTTCAACTCCCTCTTCTGCTGGTGCTGCTCCAGTGGTCTTTCCAAACACAGAAAAAGGAATCTGTTAGGATTGTTGAGAGAAAGAAAGAGGCAAAAAATCATTTAAGTTGGAAAAGACCCCTTCGTTCATTAAGTTCAACCATGAACTTAATTGGTTTTCAACACCAAGTCCAGCACTAAACCAGATCCATCAGTGTCACACCTACGCATCTTTTAAATACTTCCAGGGGTGGTAACTCAATCAGTTTCCTGGGCAGTCTGTTCCAGTGCTTGACAACCCTATCAATGAAGAAATTGATAATATCCAACCTAAACTTTCCCTGGTGCAACTTGAGGTTGTTTCCTCTCATCCTGTCACTTGTTGCTCTGGAGAAGAGACCAACACCCACCTGGCTACAGCCTCCTGTCAGGTGGTTATAGAGAGTGATAAGGTCACCCCTGAGTCTCTCTTTCTCCAGGCAAAACACCTCCAGCTCCCTCAGCTGCTTCCCAGATGACTTGTCCTCTAGACCCTTCATCAGTCTTTTTTTTTCCACAGAAGTGATAATTATAGGAGAACTTAGGAAACAAGAAACTGAAGCAACAGCAAATGCTGATGTTAAATAACGTAAGATTTTTTGTAGGGATGTACCTAACTATGAATTGACATGCTTTTGTTTGAGACCTTGTGATAAATTTTTCTGGTCTTTGTCCATTGTAACCAATGCCACAGAAAGAGTGAATGAATATCCACACCCAACCCCGTTGAAATTACAGTGATCCATGATGTTTAATCAGAAAAACCTCCTCCTTCAGTGTGGACAGCACCCATTTTTAAAAAACAGGTGGTTTTGGAGATAAGTGATGTATGTACCTCTGGATTTTATTGGCAGTCTGAATGCAAAAGCTTTGGATTCCAAGTAGAAGGGTGACTGAAATGAGAGAAACTTAAATTTTTTTACTTAAGCTGTATCAGGCTGTCTTCTTTATAGAGGCTTGTGACATATGGAAGAACTGTGAGAAGCAAAGTGACATATGTGCTTCGCTTGGGCCAGAGTCCTAGAAATAAGTTGGATATGAGTTAGTTTATGTGATACATGGATAGCTAGGAATAGAGGAATAGAAACTGCCACCTTTGCTGTTAGTGTTATCTTCCAACTAATGTTTTTACATGCTTCAAAGTGAAAGTAAAGTATCTTAAAATGAATTGCCTTTTTTTTTTCCCCTGCAGGGAGAGAGGGAATCTTAATGTTCCAATGATTAAAGACTGCCATCTGGAAATTACTGAAGTAGCCTCATATAAATATCTAGTATATAGATTAAATTAGTTTAATTCATTATGGTCAAAACTCATCAGTTTTTTGGAGAAAAGAGGCTATAAACAGTTCAAAGGGACTAGCATTTAAATTAGACCCCACATTTAGGAGAGCTTACAGTTGTGCTGCTGTATTGAAGAAAGGATTTTTTTTTTGTGTTCTTGACTATTTTAGGTTGTGTAGGGAGTTTCAAGTTTTCATTATAAGTCTGAACAGCAAAAATATATTCATGGGTATTGTGCTGAGTTAGGTTAATACTATAACAAAAGCTCTACTTTTACATACTTCAAAAAACCTGAATTGGATTATATTGTTTTGTAATGTCTTTCTATTGAAACTACTAAATAGTATTCCATCCACACTTAAATTTCCGAGAGATCAAGCTACCATTTTTAAATGTGTTGTATTATGAAAAATTATTTTTAGGCTTTGCTTGAGGAATAGTTACTTATGGAAAAGAAATGAAGAAGGAGTTGAACTTCTGAATCCTATTTCCAAAGTTAGAGCTCTTTTTTTGATGGCAGTGTTTCATGCCTTTACCTCTCTTGTGAACTCACTCTCAAAAAAAGCTGTAATCTGTGGGACATGGGTGTTGTTGAGAAATACCCAGTGAGCTCTGAAGTTTATGACAAGAGTGAGCTCTCAAGGATTAAGGCAAAAGAATGTGTCATTTCTCATTTGTGTCGACACATGAACAATAGTCCAAGATACTCACTCTGCTTGAAATATTTTGATAACTCTGTGGATGTTCAGAAATAACTCTCATGCATCTAAATATTGTCAAGACTTGCAGAATTTTTACACATCTATAGTCTTGAGTGTCAGCTGAGCAAGGGATTTTAGAATCTTCCTTTACTGCCTGAGGTCTCTAAGTAGAGCTGGCAGCAGTGACCAGTGTTGCAGTAAGTTTCTGTGCCATTCCTTTCACATAAGTCTCCCCTACAACACTATGTATGTGGAAGATATCATCCACACAAGCAAGGAAAAAACCTCTTACCAGTCCAATTTTATTCTGTTTTCTCAAAAATTTTCTCAAAGGACAGAAAAAAAAAATCTGGTTTGGTCCATACATATTCCTTACCTGCTACTTTTTTTTAAGATAACTTCTCTAAAGCAACACTGTTGTTAATTAGTGCAAAACCTCCATAAGCTAGGTGAGTTAAATATGAAAGATGAAACAGATTATTTTAGCATTATAGTGACTATTCTTATTTTTTCTTTCTTTTGTTGGCAATTGAATATTTGAAGATAAAATCAGATCTTGGGTCTAATCTGAGGATATACGGGGCTTTTCAGTAATGGTTTCTGAATTGTCGTTTGTTTATTTTCATTTTTCTCCTCAAACGTGAGAATGTTTTCTTAAAGTTCTGAGGTAGGGTAATGGGTTGGTCAGTGTTGGAAAGTGTATGTTTGGACACAGAACATTTTCTGTGCATTTTAAATCAGAGTAGAAGCTTCTAGAAAGCAAACTATAAGCTATCCAAGATGTAGCATAAACCCAAACTAATCTTTGTATACCTGCTTGTGTTAGACACATAAAGATTAGTAATTTTAGGTTTGGAGGTTTTCTTTCCATCGGGGGTGGGGGGGCTTGGCGGTTGGGAGTTTTTGTTTGATTTTTTTAAACACTTTTTTCTTCTTGTTGTGTGGGAACATGTGTTATTCAGAGGGAAACTTTGAAATCTCTTCCCAAAACTAAGGTAGTTATTTAACCAACTTGAGGTGCCTCTCAAAATATTGAGGCTATACTGTTGCACAGTTCCAGAAAGGCTTCTGTTGCAGTATGTGTGACTAGGTAATTAAAATTTCATCACACGTGTCTTTCAGCATGGAAAGACAAAAAGCGGGGCAAAGAAACTGATGTGGAATTAATTTGTTTTTTCTAAAAAAAAAAGGAGCTTGAAACTTCTCTAGTTGCAAGAACGTTCCAGTATCTTACTAAAAGTCTGATTCATCTGAGCCCAAAAACATATTTTTCCTGTTGTTAATCCCATCTTGATCTGTCCATGTTCTGTTATTTATATGTACATAAATGTGAAGCTGAAAAAATGCTGTGCACATGATGTCTATCTTGTTTCAAAGTAAGAATTGTACAGCTAAAAAAGTAGTCCAGCTTTGACATTTTCCTGATTATTAACATTCAGGAAGGAGGTAGCAGAGTTGAGAATGGTTTGTATCATACCAAAGAGATTAGGGATGCAAGGTAGAGGGAAAGCAAGCTCTATTTGTTCTTGACACAACGGATTTCTTGTTTTGAACACCAAAAGTAGTAACAGTGAAGTGGGTGTGGGAGTTAAAAAGGATGATTTTCTACAGAGTACGGGCTGAAAAAAACAGTTTCAATGTCTAGAAGTTCAATATAGAAATAGTTGTTTAAGATAGCAGCTCTGTAGGATATATCTTGATCTGTTATGTCTTGATTCTGCAGGCTGGTCAGAAATAATGAAAGAGTTTGAGTTAAATTTCTATATTGTGCTTTTTGGAAGGCATATTTTTATAATGAACAAGACATCAGAATTTCATGACAAACGGGTAAGACTGTTGTGGGAGTGGCTAGTGGTACTGGTGGTAAAAAAAATTCTGCAAATATCCTGAAGTGGGAGAAAGTAAGATGTAACTGTTCAGATATCACTGCAGCTTCGAAGGAGTTGAAGGGAAGCAAAGAGTTACATGCTGTAACCCAGGAGATTAAATGCTCTCTCCTCCTTCGAAAGGAAATGTATTTGACCAAGTCAGAAAAGAGGCAAAATTCCAGCAGCATATTGAGGTGGTGAAAGTCATTAGGAGGAAGAAACCAGATCAATAAACTGCAGAATTATGCTTTCCCTCAGTTCCCAGGAGTAAGGTGTGTCCTCAAGCCTCCCAGTTTCCAAGCCTGCTAGCGGTGGGTGGTAGGAAGCATTGCCTACAGAAGGCACAGTTAGGGAGGGGCTAATCCTAATGGACATGCACAAATCCAGGAGATGAAAGGGAGATGCATTGCAGGCTGCTGACAGCGTTGGTGGAAGTCACCGTGAGGGCTGCTGGCTGTCACTTTACAGGTCATGACAATGAAGGAAAGTTCATGAGCACTTGAAAAAGGCAGGCATTGGGCCCATCTTCAAGACAGTCAAATAAGAGGATCCCAGAAGCAGCCAGCTGATCACCCCTCCTTCATTCTCTGGGAAGAATAGGGACAATATGTGCCAGAACATGGCTTGGAGGCATGTGAAAGACAAGGTGACAGTGACCGTGCAGTACAACTTCACCAAGGACAAGTTGTGCTGGGAAAAGCACGAGCCTTGCTTTGAGGAGGTGACTGTCCGAGTGGGACCAGGGGACAGCAGTGACTGCCACTTGCTCTGACTTCAGCAAGGCTCATGACAGCCTCCAGTAGCCAGCTAGGTGAGCATGGGCAGCAGAAGGGGATGGCTGCAGGAGCACTGCTGTGGCTCAGCAGGACAAATTCCAACTCTGGGGATGCTGCTGGTGGTGATGTGACTCAGGGCAGTGACAGAGCTGATGCTGGTGATGGTTTGAAGTCAAGGCTAGGGTGGTGGTTGGACAGATCACCTTCTGCATGGCTATGGGTGTTCCTTCCCATCTGAGGATGGCAGGACAGCTGATGGGAATGTCCCTTGCCACATGGGGAAGGCATCAATTTGGCAGAAGGCAGACCCTCTTTGCCCCAATCCTTGAGGCCTCAGTGCTGAAGAGATGGCACCTTTTCACAAGAAGGGGTGGGAAAGAAGGGACCATGAAACCCTTGACAGTCAACAAAAGAACTGTCTGTTGTTGGAAGATATTGCAGATGAGCCAGCAAGAAGTCCACAGAGTATGCCTTCTCCCAGCTAATGCAGGTGCTGAGGCTGAGCTGCTGGTAAGGAGCCAGCCATTCATTCCTGTGATGCCATTGATGTGACCTCAGAGATGGATCCAAGGTGCACTGGTGTAGTACCAAGTCATCCCTGTGGCAGGTGTACCCACTTCCATTGGCTCTTCATTGACTTGAGGTGCCAAGCCTTGCCAATGGAAAGCCATCCACTCTTTCAGTACTTATTATTTCTACACACACTTGAGTTTTCTGTACAAGATATAGCTATGAATTTTCCCTTGCTGTCTGGTTGCAGATCACCTCTTATTATGCCACAGGCTGCTTATGGTCTGCATGCATTTTTTCTCTAGGCAGGTACTTAAGACAGGTTTGATCTCTGTCAGGGGTTCTGCAGGGCAGTGCTAACAGTGAAGGGATGCAGGTTGTCTGTGTGCCTCTGCCCTGGTGGCTAATTCCCATGTACTTCATGCAAGATAAAAGCCATTCAGAGCATAATGTCAGCTGAAGAGTAAAGAGAATAGTTTCTCTTGCTTCTGTGGTGATTGAATCACAATCTGTTGGGGAAAAAAAAAAAAAGTCTTGCTGGGTTGTGTTGAGGCAAGGGAGACCTAAGCTGCTGAGGTGTGAGTGGTATGCCAGCATTACCATGGTGATGGCAGATCCCCTGGCACCCCTTTATCCTGTGTAGCTCCACTCCTTGCTCTAAGGAATCATGCTGAAACGTAAGGTAATACCGGTTGATAAGCTGTCTGCTGGACTAATGAGGAAATGTGTCATCTCACAGCTATTTAAGAGTTTCTTTCCTCCCCTTGGCTTGTGCTTTTTTATCACGGCTGCTCTGCAGACCACATCCTTAGAGGGCTGGTTGTCATTTCTTTGGGTTATATTCTGACTAGCTCTTAGGTGACAAAGAGAGAGGTGGTACAGGTTGGGAGGAGGTGCTGACAAGCCTTGTCATTTTCATGTCATGAAAAGAATTCTAGATGATGGAAATCTCAGGAAATCTTTTCCATTTTCATACTGTACCTCTTGTCATGATGCCATGCAATCAGAAATAAAACATGAGCTAAGTTCAGCTAGCAAGGGTCGAGGGCAGAGTGTCTCTAGAAAATTTCCTTGGCATGGTTTGACAGGCAGGTTATCTTTCTTGTAAGACGTTCTCCTATGATTATGTTTGTGAGTACATACCCTGCACCAACTGTGAGTCTTTGGAGGGATTAATTCAAAAGTGTGTGGTGGGGCTGTCAGCACACTTGTTACACATCTTGAATGAGATTGCCCACTGACAGGAGTATGTTCTGTACAAAAGTAAGAGGTGCCATGTGGTTTGTGTCTGGTACTTTCAAAGTCAGCTGTTAGACCATATACTATTTTTTGTTTAATAGAATGGTTGAAACTGTAGAAAAAACAAGTTATTTAGTTTTGCTCATAGTTGTGTTGCAGAGTTCTGGGAGAAAAAATAAACTATTTATTTAAGTGCTTTCCTATTGAAATAAAGGTCAAGCATGGTGTTTCTGCTCTGGCTAGCAGGGCTTTTATGACTGATTTAATTCATCTTTTTGTGCTATTAAAAGTCTTGACTGCAATTCGAAGACAAAAAAGAGAACAAAAAAATCCAGTGCCAGAAGGGAGAAATCTTCGGTGTGAGAGAAAGTAATCAACCCTCGATTTTGTTGCCTATTACAGGAAAGTCATTTTACTGCTGAAGAGACAAGGATTTGTCATGTCCCTGCTTGCAAAAATGAGAAGAGAAAGGGTCAGCCAGTGAAACTGTGGAACTGATGTGTTCAATATATCTTATGCAGATGGGTAGGTATCTAGGATTGTTGTGCATATAACCAGATAGTGGAATTCCAGAGTTTGAGGATAGAAGTTTTTAAGAATGCCTTGCTGTTTGCTCGTAGAGCTCCTCAGAAGAGAGAGGTAGCCATTTGACAGCACTGTGCTAGCTTCTAAAGGGCATAGAAGGATTACAGACACAAACTGTGCAGACACAAACTGTGACAGCAAGTTAGTTATGGACACAGCTGTAGCTATAGAAATATGTTTCCAGGAAAATGTTTTGCCAAGTGCCAGGTATATCAACAACACAGCTAGAGAGATTTGTGGCACAAAGACCAGAAAATGCAAAGTTACAGAAAGGGATCTTTAATTTACAGCATGAGCAATCCTATGGTTAATCTAAGCAGAGCAATCCATTCCAGGGTGATCTAGCACTATAGGAAAAAATAACACTGCAGAGGGCAGGCAGTCCTGAGTTCTGGCAGCAGCAAATGCTAGAGGATTCATTAGCCTCTGAGTTATGGCAGGATATGGGTTTGGCAGTTTTCTTGGACTAGGCAGGAACTAACAGATGCTTGGCTCAAAGGTGCTGTCAAGTGTGCTAGTCCTGGGAGAGAGAGCACACTGGCACTGAGATGCTCTTTTGCCAATTTTTCTTCATCTTTATAATCTCTGCTGTGTCATTCACACCCTCCCCTCAGGCCAGTAGGGCTGCTCTGTGTGATGGACTGAGCTGCGAGACAGGGTGAGCCCATGGCAGGCCATGCCTTAGGGATGGGGTGCTGTCCCCTGGTGTCTGAGGCAAGTGGCAGGCTTCAGTGACACTTCTGACCCACATCCAGCTGGGAGCAGCAGAGACACCCTCCAGCACCGAGTCCAAGGTTTGTGGAGGTGCAAGGCCCCAAGGGCAGGCTGGAAACAGGCTGCACACTGTGAGAATCTGAGCCAGGGCAGGGCTGGGCACGCACCCTGGCCTGAGCTGCAGCTGCTCAAGGGCCTGTGGCAAGCGGTAGGTGGGAGTCTCCATCCAGGTTGCCCAGGGCCAGGAAGTCCCTGCAGGCCCTCACTGGAATGTGGAGGTTGGGGCATATTTGAGCAGGGCACTCACAGAAATGCTGGGCCTCCCACACTGTAGCTGCACAGCATGTGGAAGAGATGTAGTATTGACTCAAAATTCCCTGTCCCAAAGGAAAAAGAAACTGGTGCCTCCTGCTAACAGGGAGAGTAGAGAGGAGGCAGTAAAAAATTGGAGTAACAGGAGGCAGTTGCAAGGTCCAGTTTTAATCTTCAGTGATCATTGATTCTGGAGCTGCGCTGCTGTGGGAGGGAGACCTCTTGGTTAACTCGATAGGCATTGCAGTGACATTTGTATATCCAGATGTAGTTCTGGGCATGCCTGCTTCTCTTTCTCTTGCAGAGCAGCAAAAAGGGGAACGTGGGAGGAGAGGCCACTCCATATTTTATACATGTTTTATGTTTGTACATAAGTGGTTTCATGTGTTACATGGCAAAGTTAGTTAATTGACATTTCTTGCAGGTATAACTATTTGGAATACATTTTTAATTACTAAATTCTTATAAATCCAAGCCCAATTGTGTTACTTTAATAGATGTGCTGGAGAGCAGCAGGGAGCAAAATATTTTGACAGACTAGTTGGCTCACTTATATGACTAAAGGTGTGGAAACTGTATACTGGAAAGTAAATGTCAAAAGCTTCCCATTTCTGAGAGAAAGTAGCACCTGGGTTATGTGATACTGTGGAAAAAAAAAAAAGGAAGTTTTTACAGATGAAGCAGGAGATGTGTTGTGAAAACAAAAAGGGTCATCAGTATGAGCCAGTGGCATATGCACTGCTTTCATATGCTCAAAGCTTATGTCAGAGGTGTAGGCAAAAAGTCGTGATAAATATTGCACTCTTATTGTTGGATAGCAATGAAAAAATGCCATTAGATCCAAGAAAGAGGTGAGTAAGTTTTCAAGAACTAAAACAGGCACAGCAGAATAATAATGGAATAATGGAAAAATAATTAATATGGCTGGGATGGGAGAGGTGTTGTTAAGGCTTCTACCAGAAAAGTGACATTAACAGCTGCAGAGGGAAACTGTTAAATGCATCTTGTATATCAGAAGAAACTCAATTTCCTTTTTTTTGTAGTGGTCCAGGACGTATTTGGTAAAGTTTATGCTTCCCTTAAGTTGCAAGTACTTGGGGCTGATGCCTCGTTTGGGTGAGGTCACATTTAACCAATGACTTTTTCTCTCTCTGCCCCCAACAGGGAGACCTCTTTTAAAGATCATTGACATGTTAAAGTAGGGAAAAAAACCTCTAAAATCATTGAGTCCAGCCATTAAATGAAATCCAGCTTACCTCTGGGTTCACACTTTGCTGGATATTAGTGACCTTGTGGAGGTTACTTTACCTTTCCTTTCTTGGTTTCTTTCTGTGGAGACTTTGACAGTACTGAGAATATGTTGATGATTCAGAATCTGACAGTGTGCATCTTTGGTCTCTGTTTTTGTGTAAAGAAAGTAGGAGTGTAGCAGCAGGATAGTTCAGGGTAATTCAGGGTGGTTCTGACTCATTGTTAATCTCTACAGTGACCTTTCAAGAGCCTGGCTCTAACCAGCTGCTACTTACCTAACAGTGTTGAGGGTCTGATAGTTCCCTGGCTAGATGATAGATCCAACAATAGCTGGCCCAAAGAACAGCTGTGGCTTTGTAGGGAGAGGTTTTAATGCAGCCATGACGTCTTTCTAATAGAAGAAGGAGCAATGTGTAGCCAGGAGACATAGTTTTAATAGAATAGTAGTGTAGCTGCACTGGGGGATGGCATTTAGATACCATATTGCAAGTGTAGAATACGTGTTTAATCAAAAGCTCCAGAAAGTGAGACGGGGAAGGGAAAAGGTGAGTGGGATATTGAATATTTCTGAAGATATGCTCAGAGAACCAGAGCTGAAATGGAACACAGGGTGTGCTCTCAGCTGCAGATCCATCACAGTGTTGGCACTTTTATTTTTATGGAACAACCATTGTCTCGTCACAGGATGAAAATTGCACAGTCCTCATCTTTTCAATGCTAGAAGGGTTATGACTATAAAAGTCATATGGTCTAAGAAAAGGATCACAGCTTTAGTCAGACTGAAGAAGTATTTCATACTGTAGAATTAGAACTCCAGGTTACTTGCATTCTCTTTGAGCCTAGATCTGGAAGACCGGAAGATTGTTCAGAGGTGCTCTGTATTTATCTACCAAAAATTTGTTCTGTGAAAAGGAGAAAATTTGGGAAGAAGTGTTACTGACTGATGCTGGCATCCCAGCAGACAAACAAGGGGTTTGTAGAGGAACTTTTTTTTCTTTTTAGAGCAGGCAAGGTATTCTGTGTCTCTTGACCATTCCTGGTATGTTAAAAACCCACTGTATAAAGGTCAAGAAGGTGGATTTACAGTAAATACTCTTTTTATTTTTTACCTACTTTCACTGAGCACTCAGGAAGAAAGAAAACTTCTGTTTTGCTGAGAGCTACATGTGACCATTGATATGTGTATCACTAAACCCGGAATGCTGTATTCAGGGAGTCAGCCTTGTAAGGGAAGCAACAGCAATGCCAGTCTGATGTTTGCTCTCGTATATGTTGAAATGGAGTAATGCTGAGAAAAATGTACCTGGAGCTTCTTCCCTCTCTCTGGGAACCTGATCCTCTGAGTAAATGAACTGCATGAGAATGAACTGGGAAAGGCACAATGGGTGTCCCACAGAGAGAGAAGAAACAATTTTTTAGGATCCTTCTTTGCAAAGGAACAAGAGATGGGAAACAGGAATTTGCAGTTTAATTGTCTTTTTCAGTACAACTTCTAAGCTGTGTGTATTTTAAACAATGGATCAGCATGCTATTCAAATCCCAGTCTAAACTAGAACTTGTAGAGGATCTGAGGCAAAGTCCATAGCTGTGGAAACAAAGAGTGAGGGAGGAGCCTTTACCCATTCTGTGTCTCTGAACTCTGAATTACTGCTGTCATGTGATATGAAAGTCATCACACATATAGGCCTATTCAGAGTAAATATAGCTAACAATCTATTGCATTGTAGTGTAATAATGCAGCATGTACTGGTGTGGTTGCCAAGCAGATAAAGTTAGAAGTGATTAGTTCCACCCTCTGAAAAGTCATATGAAAATGAGCACATAATGTCTCTGCTCCGTAGAAACAAGATGAGACATAAATTGACTTGTTAAATTCAGAGAAGTAACCATGCTAACACAAAGTAACTAACACAAAGCAGAGAGTGATAGCAGGTCCACTATTTTATCACAATTTATTCTTCCTGGCTCCTCAGGAGTCAGTGAATGACAGGTACAGATGATTGTGGGAAAGGAGAAGGGGAAAATGTAAAAAAGCTCTACCTCTTCCTCTTTTTTTCTTTAGCTTCTTTAGATAAATAATCTATACATAAGTTTTAAAAATTGCCTGGTCATTTATCTCCATGGTGTATTTAGAGTAAACCTTATTCTGTTTGCAAATGGCCCTGGTGCTGTTACCTGGGCTATCACACGATGCTTGTAAATGATATTATCAGATCAACATGTTTGATGTTAAGCTGTGCACACTCTGATGTTTCAGCCTAGTTCTTCACATGGCTTTAATGCCCAACAGACAAGTGCCACCTTCTGTGCTAAATGGAGAGAGCTGAATTTATTAACTGGCATACAATTTATTTAAATCACCTAGACAACTACTGAAATTATTAGTTTCTCCAAGTTTTTAGTTATTTTTTAAAATTCATTTATAACCCAAATATTGTCAACATTGGTTAGAGAGCAACCACCTAAGAACTCTAGCAATTCTATGCAGAAAAAAACCCATGTCATTAAGTATGATCAGCACCTGACTTGTTAGTAGTTAATGTCACTGATAACACTGAAGACTTAAGTTCTTAGAGAACTTGCTGGAATTGTTCAGCCTTTCAAAGTCCACACTTTTCTAAAAACAGTGTGTTTATATTCTCTGTAGAAAGCAAGAGAAATAGATGTCCTCCCATGTGCATTCCAGCTTATTTTGGCATCATCTCAGCTGATTCCAGGTAACTAAGGCAGATATCTAAAAGAAGAGGAATGAGAGAACTCAAGAAAAAGGACAAGAAAAAGGAAATTGAACTTTCACCAACATTGGGCCTGTGGAAAGTTCAGGTCTTCATCTCTTTCAAGTTGTGTTCTGCTTTTCACTTGCAAGGAAACTTGCCATGGTTCTGAGTATTTTCCCAGCTGTCGTCTCACTGTATGCACTGCTCTAAAGATGGTGTGTGTGGATGTGGGTGTTGCTGGAAATATAGTGTGCTTTCCTCACATCCACTGCAGCATACAGTTTACTTGCTTGGTTTGCTTGTGTGATTAAGGTAAGTGCTCCAAATGTTAGCAGCCTAGAACCATTACATGTCTGAAAGTTGCTCTTCCCTTTCTTCTCTTCTAGGCTTGTGACATGTGGCCTTTCCCTTGCTAGAATTCTGCAATTCTTTGTTGTCTTAGCTCTAAAAAGCCATTTGTTTTACACTGTTGGATGCTCTTATGCAAATTAAGACCCTGGTGAAACAATTTAGTCACAGCCTGGTCTAGCCTACAAAGAATTTTTAAACAGTTAAGGCTAAATTAGAAGGAATTTTATGGTTCCTTGTCATATTTTATCTTCAATGTGCTCCTCTTAAATTGCCCAAACCTTTATTCAGTCCCACTGGACCACCATTTTTTCTCTTCTGGAGCTTTTTTTTTTCCCAAGTACCTTGGATTTGATCCAGTCTTTCACTCTTCCACAAATTGACCAGCTAATATCACTATGTAAGAAAACAGCCCTCTAGTTTAGCTTGTATTCATGTAGGTCTCTTGTCCTTGTGGTCCAGTTTAAACCTGAGATTTTCCAATACCTTTTTCTCGCAAAACACAGTGAAACTCCTTTTCTATATTTCATAAATTTTGTCTTATCTTGGAGGAGATTATGAAATGTGTGTAAGTAAGAGTGAAGAATAAGGATAGGAATGGAAGAGAGACTTTTTTTCCTCTAGTTTTCTATGTGGATTTCAAAGCAGCAAGACTAGTTCAGGGTAACTGGCAATTTTTTTGGAGATTCTGCCTGGAAATAAAGAGAGGAAGAGAGTGAGATTTCCCTCTCTCAGTTTTCTCTAACTCCACCTATGGTTTTGGTTGCAAAAAGGTATGTGAGTGTTTAAACAAATAATTTGTGACCATAATACCTGCCTCTGGAGAGGCATGGAATAGGAAAGCAGGTAGAGCCCCCTTTCCATTTGTATGAGTGGCCAAGATGGGTCCTGCTTGAGACTGTAAGGGGCAATGGTATATGTGTCAGGCACTTTGTACTTCTTTATTTAGTGTAGGAATTGCTCACAGAGCTCAATACAGTTTTTTCCTTACTGGCATGTAAATTATGAAATCCTGTTTCTGGTCCAATTTCACTTCTGTCCTCTGTAAGAATAGCCCACAGCTGTTGGGCAGGTGAATCTCTTGTGCTGATCAGAGATTTTTTTTTTCCTGGTCCCTAGAACAGAGGATCTTTTCAGACAATCTGGTATTCAGGCTTTCCACTGCACTTGTTACTTGAGTGAACTCCTGATCCACAATCATTCAACAGCATGAACTGGAAAACAGATCTGGGTATCTCAGTTCACCTGGTCAGCAATACAAAGGAAGTTCAGAGATCTAATGGGCAGGAAAAGATAAGAAGCTAGCCAAAGACAGCAGAGAATGCTGGATATATTAACTCTTCCTAGACACAGTGACTCCTGAAGTTTTGATCCATTATCTGTTTTACAACAGATGGTGATAAGAAGTTGATGTACTGAAGTACGTTTATTATTGTACATGGAAAGAGGAAATTACCTGCAATGTCTAACACACTTCAGAGAGAAATAAATAAAAAGTCAGAGGGTATACCAGAAATTTTGTGGGCTTTTCACTGGAAACATTAAAAAATATGTATATGAACTCTTTAATGGTTAAATGTTCTTTTGAATCTGTCATGGTTAAACCCTCACCAGGTACCAAGCCCTATGCAGCCACTCATTCATTCCCCCAACAGCAGGAGAGAAGGAAGGATAAAAGCTAAAAAACTCATGGGTTGAGATAATGACAGTTTAATGAGGAAAGAAAAAGCTGCACATGGAAGCAAAACAAAACAAGGAATTAATTCACTGCTTCCCATGGGCAGGCAGGTGTTCAGCAATCTCCAGGATAGCAGGGACTTATCATGCATAAGGGCTTGTGGGAAGACAAATGCCATCACTCTAAATGTCCCCTCCTTCCTCCTTCTTCCCTCACTTTATATACTGAGCATGATGTCATATAGCCTGGCATATCCCTTTGGTCAGCTGGGGTCACCTGTCCTGGCTG
>VZTT01054038.1:26297-56076 GCA_013400855.1 Buphagus erythrorhynchus
CAAACAGAAGCAAGCAAAGGAGTAGTCAGAAAATATTTGGTGAAGGTTTGGAGTTGTGTTGCTTTGTTCACATAAAAGTGATTTCCAATACAGCTGCTTTTTCTAGCCACTGCATCTGTTTCTGCTTGAATTGTTTTTTTACGAACTTGGCAATGCATGAGAGGAGAAAAAACACATATCAGCTATTTTTCACTTGTGCAGTAGGATTAATTTCTATTTGCCTAGTCATAATACCTGCTATTTGTGGGAACTCATGGGCTTTAAATTAGGTGTGATGACTTCTTCTTGCTCCAAAACTGTAATAGATTTTAATGTTAAACTTTGCAAAGAATGAAACAAAGACATCAAGAACAAATAAGAGTGATTTCAAGTTCATAATACCTTCCATATGACTGCCAAATTGCTTGAAGATTAACTGTCAGCTCAACCTTCCTTTTCATTTTGAGAGTTACATATAATGGAAGTGGTTGTAAATTACTGCTGCTAGTGTAACTGTGTGCAGAATTTTCATCCGGGGCCATGTCTGACCTGAAGTTCCTGGAAAAAGACAGAGTGCACTGCAGGGTGGAAGAGAACAGTCTTACTTCTGCAGAAAAAAGGGCTTACAGATTTTCTTTCATTATGTTATGTTGTTTCTGATGAGAATCATCTTGATCTGTAAAAGGACCCCCAGACTGACAAGTGACCACACTTGCCAGAAAGACACTAAAACACTTCTAGGGTTTTTTTAAACGGTTTTAAAATTTATCTCTTTAGTGCAGACAAAAGGCAAGTATATTTTGGTTTGTTGTTGCTGTTTGGTTTGGGGTTTTTCATTTTTGGTGGTGGTGATATTTTTAAACAGAAGTAGGTTGTTCTGCCTTCTCAGAGCTTTTTGTAGGAGTATATATGCTTCTTTGGAAACACATTTTTGGGTTGGAATTTGAAGGTTTAGGGAAGATCTGGTGGTGGTATTTTTGGTAGCTTTCTTTTCTGGAGAAGGTTTCCCTGAAACAGCAAACAAAAGCTGGATAAGCTGGTGGACTGAGATTGTGTTTTGCCTGCTTGATTTTAGTGTTTGTTCTCCCTTTTTAGTTCATTCAGTTTTTATTACTCTCTACAATGTGTCCCCTGGGATCTGTTCCTTACACCAACTGGATTGTTTTAGGAGTTCTTATACTGTATTTCCCAGTGGTAATCAGTGTCTTATGGAAGTTAGGATTTAGCTCAGTGCTTTGGACACTATCTCTTTCTCCTGCAAAAATGGAGGCAGTCCTGGCACACCTAAATCCCATAGGTTTGCTACTGGTCCAATTTTGGGATGGCAGAATTACAACTTTTCTTAACTGTCCTTAAACACCAAATTTTCTGATTCTTGGGAAGAAAATGTTGGAATGGGACTTACCTAGCAGATTCTCATAGCAGCTTAAACTTCTGTGGTGGTATAAAACTGTCAGCACAGGAACCAAGTCCTCATAGCTCCTAAACTTGCAATGAATCCTTCCACACCTCTGATGATAGGTGGCTAAAAGTTTTTGAAATGGTAAAAGTGCTAGAGCCTGCCAAAGGGAGAGGAAACAGATAATGAGTGGCAGCAGGGGGAGTTGTTAGAGAAGGGAACTCCAGGTCACGGTGACCAGAGACCCCAGATAGAGCATAGCAGAGATGATTCTGGGGAAAATGGCATTTTTAACTCAAAAACTAGCACTGGGCTCTGCTAACAGTGTATGTGAGTTGCGGCCTACCATGCAACTGTTAGATAACACCTTTGGAGTGAATATTTCAGTTCTGGTAGATTTTTACATGGATGATAATTTCTTTCTTCTGGCCAGAGTGTAGGTACAATAGGAGAAAGTCTGTGTGTCTGGAAACTTGATTCCCATTCCAGTCTCAAAAAACAATTAAATAAGGGGAAATAAATGGTAAATGGATTAAAATTTCAAGGCTGTTTATCAACATTGACTTAAGCAACAACTTCTGCATAGGAAGCTGAAACTAAGTATTATTCTGTCATTCTTGGTTTTCCTCTGGAAAATTTCACGTAGTTATTTCAAAGTCTTAGATGAAGTCAGAAGGAGATTGGGATTAGTTGCCTCACAGTAGGTTCTTCTGCCTTCTGAAATAAGTATAAAATCACCTAACGTTTCCCAGAAACTTCACTGGCATGATAAGCCCTAGGATACCAACTATCTGGAAGGTGCATGGGGAGGTAATGCCCACCATATTCTTCAGGGTTTAGGAGACTTCTGTCAGATACTTAGCCTCCCTGCCTTATTCTTCTGAATAGGAGATCCACCTCAGAGCATTGTATTTGGTCATCTGCCTATTTAAGCTCATTCAGAAAATCAGCCTTGAAATTCTTTCCTACCTTTTGAGTAAGTTTCTGTCATGTTTTGATTCTTTTCTACTTTTCTTCTTTGTTTCTTGGATACAATATACCATCTTTGTCTTCTTGATTTCCTGCTATACTCATACTCCTATCCAACTATTTACCCCGTGCAGTCCCAGTCAGGTTCTGATTGTCTCTATTATGTTCTCCTGGGTTATTCTCCATGTTCCTGCTATTTGTGGGAAATCTTCAAGGACTTTCATCAGATTGGCTGCTTAGTCTCCTGCATATTTCTTTCACTTGATTTTAATTTATCTTTTTCTTCTCTCTAACCTAGGATTACAGTGTGTTATCAAGATAACCTTATCCTTTTGTCTTCTCTGTAGGCTTTTGTTCCTGGCCTTCAATAGATATTTAAGTTAATTCTTGTGCTAACCACAGAGGAAATAGATGCAAAAAATCAAAAAAAGAGATTTCTTGAGGGGTTAACATTTTACTGGGAAAGGAATGGGGTGAGAGTTATACAAACACATTTCTGGCATAAGTTTCTTAAAACAGAAGGGAACTTGCAGGGAAAGATGTATACATTTAATGTATAATCAATCAATGGATGTAATAAGGATTTTTTGGTTTTAATTTCACTTGCTTGAAAAGTGAACTGCAGATTTCATCTGGCTAAGACAGATTGCTTTGATAAATCTCTGGGAATTTTTTGGTATTTTTTGTCTCAGTTGCATTCTCTGGCAAGCATACAAAAGAGATGTCCCCTCTAACACCCAGCTCTCAGCTTGCCTTTTGTATGTGGATACGATTCTCCTTTCTGAATCTGCAAAACCTCTAAAATCTCCATTAAAATGCACTGTAAACCTCCTCTCTTTGGGAGTACCATGGATCTATGAAAAGACGACTGTAAAAGCGAAGCCAGGATAAATAAACCTTATTCCAAATGAGTGTAGATTGGCAAGCTTAAGAATCATTAATTTTGCCTTAGTGACAAAAGAGGAAGATGGAAATCCACGGGAGAGAATTAGGTTGGTTAGAGCAATGCNCATCCTAGAGAATTAGGTTGGTTCAAGCAATGCACCAGTGCTGTAACCCTACTCTAGACCTGTGTGCAATACACCCATAGGGAAATAAGGCTTTACAGCAGGAAGATTTTATCAGCTTGTGTTTCTGTGACAGCCAGAGCTCTTGTGAGTGGATGAAGCCAGAAAGAATTACTTGTGGTGTTCCAAATGAGTGTCACTAAGGTCTTTGTGCCTGACCTATCTGGCCTCTATGTGCCATGTATAACAAATGTATACCTATGAAAGAGATGTCTGTATTTTGGTTTGAAACTTCTGCTACCAAAGAGGCTCCAGGGCATCATGGCTCCTGTCACCAGCTCCGGTGGTGAGAACAAAAATTAAAATCTAGGTTTGACCCTTTTCGCCCCAGCCACAAAAAGAAAGTGAAGATCTGCTGTCTTAATGCCCTTCTCCTACTGTCAGTGCTTCTTGGTCCTGATGCAGGAAGGTGAGGTGTGGAGGAGCCTCTCAGAACTCCAGAGATTCGTATTTACTTGGTTAGTTTACTTAGCATTCGACTGAAATATCTATTCAGTCAACTGGAGCAGTGCTAGGTGAGGACATGAATTGTTCAGTTTGGAAGGAACTGAGAATCTTTTGGTAAACCAATGCTACCCAAAAAAAAGTCCCAAGGATATGCCTATTGGCAGGCAAGAGATGGCTGAGTAAAGATTTGCACTCCATAGTCTTTCACAAAGGACATCGTGCTCCTCCACACCTGCAGCAACAGCTGAGGGCTGGGCAGGACAGGCTGTGTTCCTGCAGGCAGAAAAACATCAGGAATTTCCTGCTTTTCATGTGAGCACTGTCCTTTTTGGTTATGTCTAGCTCATAGACAAACAGGTTTACAAATTTCAAATGTGATTGCTTCTGCAACAACAAAGAGACCTTGAACTAGAGACTCTTAGGAGTCTCCTTAGTCAAAACCATGTTTTGCTTATCCCAGAGAAAGCTGAAATTTTCTGTTTCCCATTACACTAAGCTTCCACTTTCACCCTTGAATTAAGCTGAAATTCAGGACTGTGAGCTGTTGCAAGTCCAGGAAACAGTGTTTCCAGAAAACAGAAGTCTTGGCTTTTAGCTAGTGGGAGCAGTCTATTTGCTTGTTTAATCACCTTGGGAGTGGATTTACTGGAAAGATTTGTATTTACTCCTAAGTTTTTGATTAATGCATCTTCTAATGTGTTCCTGGAGGAAAGCAATTTACATTCAGCTGCATGAGGGGCACAGATTTTCTGCTTTAGCCTCCTGTCTCAGGTTGCCTTTGCTGTGATGTGCCTGGCAGAGTTAGATTCTCATCATTTGTGAGGGCCAGTTTTTGATAGGTCTTTATTTACTAAAAACCAAATCCAGTCTACTGATCACTCTGGGATCTCATCTTGCCTACAACTCAAAAAATGACCCTAAACAATACTTGTGTGTGTATAAAACAGGAGTTAAAGGAACAGCAAAATTAGAAATGTGCTTGAGACTCTGGGGAAATAGGAGAATCCTAGCATCTCTTTCCTAATGATGTTTCTTTGTTTGACTCTCATTGACTTTAATGAAATATTACTTCTTATCTTTCAGTCTGCAGTCTCTCACCTATCTTAGAAATACTAGTGATATCGTAATTCTATTCTCATGTGATTTTAAATATATTATCTAAAAATGTGAACAGAACCTTTTTTGCTTAATCCAGTGCATTTGAGAAATTAAAATCCCCAAGCATTTCACTTTCTGTATTTTTCTTACAATTTTATTTATTTTTAAATATCAGCTATAAGGACCAGAAAAAAAATGTTTTTTCTCGCTTTGACAACTCTTAATTCTGTTTGTTTTCTTAAAAGATAGTCATTAAAAAATCTAATAGTTTGCTTTTCCGTCATTATCTAATCAAGTGCTTGAAGTCTGACATTAATGAAAAATAATGGTTTCTTTCCTGAATTTGTGTTCAATATCTAATATTGCATTAATTCTATCACCACTACTAGCAATAATAATAATAATAATAATAATGACTTTAGAGAGTTTAGTCTGGTTTTAGCAGTTATAAATTATGTCAATTGTATTTTAGCACTTGTGAAAAAAGTGAGCTGTATTGGTTTTCCACACAAATGGAATGAGAGGGCAAAGTATGTATCCAGTTTTCTTTCCTACTGAAAGGCATACTCTCAAATATTAGCCATGCAGTATACTGTACTGTTATGAAAGAACATCATTTCTCAAATCTCAGATGGCTGCTGGAAGGGGATGTATATGTCACCTGAAGAGACCGCAGCACTTGCCACAAGCCACATGGCCACCTGGGAATAGCCCCAGGCAAGCTGCTTCCACTTTGCTAAATTCAGCCTGAAGGCACCAAAGGTGGTTTTCAGCTCTTTTGGGTGATGTCTCTGTGCAGCTGTTTGTACCACGAAGCTCATGGTGTGGACAATCTGTGGTTTCTCTTATGCTTAGGAAATAACCCTTGAACTTAGATACCTACTGCAGGCCTTCAAGATGAAAACTAGCTGTGTAATGTGAAACATCGAGATTGCCTTTTGTAGCTGCTGATAGAGGTACAGGCTGATCTGTACCTTATTCTTACGAGGGTGATCAGAGAAGCTGACTTGGGACATCCAAGCTGCCAGGAGAACAGGGAGTGTACTGCCAGGAGTATGTGCAAGTGTGGACATGGACTTTCACAGCAGGCCATTAATCAGAGAGTCACACAATAAGCCGTGTGGGAAGGGACCCATCAGGATCATCGAGTCCAATTCCTGGCCCTGCATGGCACCATCCCCATCACACCGTTGCCTGAGAGCATTGTCCAAATGCTTCTGTAACTCTGTCAGCCTTGGTGCTGGGATCACTTTCCTGTGGAGCCTGTTTCAGTGCTCAGCCACTCTCTGTGTGAAGAACCTTTACCTAATAATCATTCTAAACCTCCCCTGACACAACTTCAGGCCATTCCCTAGGGTCCTGTCACTGGTCACCACAGAGCAGAGATCAGTGCCTGCCCCTCCTCTTCCCCTCACAAGGAAGTTGCAGACTGCAATGAGGTCTCCCTTCAGTCTCCTCCAGGCTGAACAGACCAAGAGACCTCAGCTGCTCCTCACATGGCTTCCCCTCCAGATCCTTCACCATTTTGCTGCCTTCCTTTGGACACTCTCCAGTAGTTTAGTACCTTTTTTATGTTGTGGCACCAAAAACTGCCCCCAGCACTGGAGGTGAGGCTGCCCCAGCTCAGAGCAGAGCAGGACAATCCCCTCCCTTGCCTGGCTGGTGATGCTGTGCCTGATGTCCCCCAGGACAGGGCTGATGACATGGCTAACCAGGAGCATGAATTGTGGTTGGCCCACTCTAACAGAAGGCTGTGATGCCGAAAACTACTGCTCCTGGCCAGCACTGAGGAGCACCAAGGCAGCAATTCCCAAAGATAACACTCAAATATGTGTATAGGGGAAGCTGATGAACTAAGGCACAGTCTGATGACCCTTCCTGCAGTCTTTTACCGGGTCAGCAATTTCTAGGTGTGTATTTTGTTTGAGGCTTACATCATTTGACAGTCTTTATTTCTGTTTAATTAGCTTCATGATTTAAAAGTATTTGTAACCCCCTAATGAACTAGGAAAAAGCCAGCAGTTTTTAGCAGCTGGCTGGGATTTTAACAGCAGTCATGTGCATTTAACAGAACAGCAATAAAGTAGTGAGAAGAAAAGTCTGGCAGTACTGCCAGAGGTCAGGACATGTGAGGGCTATCCTCAGCTCTGTTAATGATCACCATGAGCCCAGAACACAATTTCAGCTAAACAGCCTTGTTAAGTGACAGTGGCAACAAAGGCTTTGACAGAAGGCCCTGCACCCTGTGAGAGGATTTGAACTAAAATGCTGGATGTGGACTGGAGCAGCTGAGGGTGTGTTCCCATCATATTTTCAACAACTCCCTATCCCTGACAAAATTTTTGAGGGAAAATCTGTCAAAACCCTTAGGCATTAAGCTGCCCAGTAATGTTATACAGCCCTGGGGAGTTTCACTGAGAGGTAGACATGACTACTACTGGGTGGTGGTAGAGCACTACTTGCTCTGGCTGTGCCTGTGCCTTGCAGCTCAGCCCTCTGAACATGTTTTGCTCATCATCACTTCAACACTTTCCTAGACAAAGTGACTGAGCCTGTATCCTGATTTCCCTGTGATAAGGAGAAGGTATCTGCCAATCTTTAATAGTATGTGGCCATACAGGTGATGATCTGCCACAGCTTCAGTCTACTCCCTTGGATATTCCTCTTTCATATAGTGGCTCTCAGTTATTTCTGTGGTGCAGATTTTTCACAGAATTATTTTGTCCCCTTCTGAAACCCCAGATCACCAGTCTGCTCCATCTCTCATGAAGATTTTTGGCACTAGTCTGTCAAAATATACAATATATCCTTATAATTAAGATAGGTGTATTGAAATGTAGCCTATAACACTTAATGCTTCATTTTAGCCAATCTGCAATTTAACAAAAGTAAATAAAGACCACAGTCTCAGCGTGTCTACATTTTTGTAGCAAATTTTCCTGTTTGGATTATATATCCCTAAGTTTAGGAGTAATGGAAAACAGTTACAATATTTCTGAATTTGTGCTTCAGTGATGACTACTTCAAGAAAAAAAACACTATGTATGAAAGAAACTATATGTAGTCCAGTGAAAATGCTGTTCAGATGCAAAAAAGACTTGGCTAGCTGAGGTATCTGTAGGAAGGCTGATGGCAGGGACTAAGAGCATTCTCTTAGATCATTCTAGCTCTTTAGGAAGCCCCATCTCTCCTCTAGAGAAAGATTTTTTTTTTTTCTTTTTTTTTTTTTTTTTTTTCCCATATCACAAACATGAATTCTTTTGTGACAGTCAGATTACACTTTGGATGTATGTGATAAAAGGTAAAGAGTTGCCTTACTATCTGTCAGTGCACCTTTGAGGCCAATATGAAGTACATCTGACTCTGGGTTTAGGTTTTTCAATCTAGAAATGATCTCCACGTGTCCTTTTCTTTTAACCCATATTTGTAGGATATTTTGATGTCTTTGAAAAAATTGTCTCTGGAGACCTGTGCACACTGCCTTTTTGTATCTCAGGTGCTAATTTTATTATGTAGAGCCTCCTCCTAGGATGCTTTATTTTTGGGGATAGATGGATTTCTTATGTTTTGTTTTAATTAGGTTAACATGTACATAATAGAGGGACATTTTCTTTACTGTGGTTTTTTTCAAATTCTCTGAAAAATCTCTCTGCAGCCACTATATAATACCCTGGTGTGGTTTTGTTATGAAAATGGTACTTGAAGGAAGCGGAAATAGCAAAGAATAACTACCTCACTGTGGGAATTTCAAGGTGTCTCTTCTGGGTAGGCTTTCATAGTTCAAGCCAGGGTTTCTTAGGTCTCTTTCCTTGAATTACTTTCTGGGATTTGACATCAGCAGAGCCCCTTGCTAAGCCAAGGAAAGTATCATAAGAAATCAAAGCAATGTGTAGGGTTTTTAACATACAAGCTACTTCAAGAAAAGACATGTGAAAATTGAGAACTTATCAGTCCCTTTGATTTCCTGGCAGTGTGAGTGGGGGTGCACCTCTCACCCACATGGAATGTCTCTCAGGTAAGGGAGATGTAGTGTTCTCTGCAAAACCGAAACTTCTTCTTCTGGGCACCTTCTTTTTCCAACCATAGTTTGCTGTTCCTGGAGGATGACTACCCCCATATCTCCAGGTGTGACAGTGGCTGCTGCTGTTTTGGTGTGGGAATAACAGAGAATTTGCATTCTAATATCAAAACTAAGACAGTAGTAATCTGCTTTTTCCTCACTGCAACCAGAAATATCCTTCCTTGACCTTGCCTATCTTCCAGTCATGAGTGGTCTGTGAGTCTTGAGGAAAGGAAAGCTGACCTGAAACATCTTTCAGTTGCCCACTTGTAAATAACCCTGCTAAAAGGATTGACAGATTTTTCATACATTTGAGGATTTTTCTCCTCTTCTGCTGCCACAGTTTGTATCCTTCCCCATTTATTTATCTGACTGGTTTAGAAACAGATTTCTCTAATGAATGAGAAACTTCACTACCAGAGGATCTCTGTTTCACTACTTCACTTTTAATTGACTGTGGTTTTGTTTTTCCTTTTCCTGCCTTCTCCCATGCTTAGTATAAAACTTTCAGACAGTTCTTGACATAGATATTTACATTTTGAAAGTAAGTTGAACTTTAAGAATGGTCTTTTGTCTTTCCATGAGGATAGTCTAATCAACCTTGACTGCAGTTTTAGCTACTGTCCCTTCAAGTCAGTTGTGCTGTCTTTACATTTTCATTCATGATGTGTACTTCTGGTTTTTGCAACATGTTCATCCTCTTCAGAATAGTGGCAACTGCCAACCAGTTTGGCCAAGCTTCTTCTGGGAATGACAGCAGCAATGGAGAGGATATCTTATGGAAGAAGCTTTCCACAAACATTTCTTTCTAAGTGGGATAAGCCACCACGGGCAAAAACTTTGCTTTCTGTGGTCTCAATATCTTCCCCAGTTCCTTCTGAAGCTCTTCCTTTGGGAAATGGTTCTTTGGCCAAATGTGTACCCCAGTTCTTCCCCCTCATTTTTCCTATTTTCCTTCTCGAAAGAACTCTTGTATAAATCTTGTATTTCATATACTATGACAGTGTATTAAATGCAAGGCTTCTCAACGTTCTGTAATGCAACTTCTTAGTCAGTCTTTGAGGAAACTGAAAGAGTTTTAAAAGTCCTTCTACAAGTTGTCAAAAATTACATTACCTTCAAGCAACATTTTGTGTGTGTTTGTATCATCCCTTACAAATCCAACATGTCTGTTTTTAAATCCCTGTTTCCCCACTCTGAGAGTATTTCAGCTCTGTTGGAGCTTTGAACCACTCTGGGTTTTTTAGTTCACTTTAGTCTAACTAATTTGTGGCAGTCTGTAATCTCTCAAAGTCTAAAAGAGACCAGTTTCATTTCTGTACAGTGGAGCAGCTCACTCCAACTGCAATTTATGTCAGCCATCAAAAATACACACCCTCACAAATGTTACTTTTTGCTCTTTTATTTTTACTTGCCTGACAGGAAAGTCACAGTAACAACTCTTCTTTCCTGAAAATTACAGACAGAAATGGGATTTTAATGGGATTTAAAAACATAGTTGATATCTGTCCTGAAGGTATCTTTCATCCATTATTGTCTCTTCATGTATTGTTGATGCACATCCATAGCTGTTAAGTCTGGGGGACCATTATGGTTCTGGAATGTGACTTAATAATTCTTATATTAGTCTCAGTAATTTATGGTGGGATGCAGAAATATTACTATGGGTCATCTTAAGCCTTTTTGTTACCAGTTGGTAAACTGATGTCCTTTTGTGATACTCAAAAGTGTAATGAATGGTGGGTCATCCTCACTGAACTAAACTGTTGAAATTGTAACAGCTTTGATAGAAAGCCCAAGCATATATCATTGCTTGCAAAAATATTTATGTGTGTATAGACTGGGCAATGAGATGCTGAGAAGCAGTGCCATGGAAAGGGACCTGGGGGTCCTGGTCAATGGCAAGTTGACCATGAGCCAGCAATGCCCTGGCAGCCAGGAGGGCCAATGCTGTCCTGGGGTGCATCAGGCACAGCATCACAGCCAGGCAAGGGAGGGGATTGTCCTGCTCTGCTCTGAGCTGGGGCAGCCTCACCTCGAGTCCTGGGGGCAGGTTTGGGTGCCACAATATAAAAAAAGACATTAAACTATTAGAGAGCATCCAAAGAAGGGCCAGGAAGATGGTGAAGACTCTGGAAGGGAAGCCATGTGAGGAGCAGCTGAGGTCTGTTCAGCCTAGAGGAGACTGAGGGGAGCCCTTATTGCAGTTACAAATTCCTCACGTGGGGAAGAGGAGGGGCAGGCACTGATCTCTTCTCTGTGATGACCAGGGACAGGATCTGAGGGAATGGCCTGAAGTTGTCTCAGGGGAGGTTTAGGTTGGATATTAGGAAAAGGCTTTTCACCCAGAGGGTGGCTGGGCACTGGGACAGGCTCCCCAGGGGAGTGGTCACAGCACCAAGCCTGAGAGAGTTCAAGAAGCATCTGGACAATGCTCTTAGGCACATGGTGTGATTCTTGGGGATGGTGGCATGCAGGGCCAGCAACTGGACTTGATGACCCTGATGGGTTGTTCCAATTCAGCAGATTCTGTGGTTCTATGATTATACTTTTTTGTCTCACAATGAAAAAACCAATTATAACTGCAGACCAGTGGACAGAAGAGAAGCAAGAAGTCAAGCAAAGCAAGCATTAAGTGAAAATCCTGAGGGATGAAAGGGAACTTACAAAGAGAGGGGGTTGAGTTCATTGTCAGCTAGATGGAAGTTGAGCACAGCGAGCAAATAAGCTATCTCCCACTGTGTTCGGGGAAATAGATTTTCTAGTACACTCATTGTAAATAACAAGAGCATGTAAGAGATGTGCATCCTCTATATCAACTTCTTTTTTAGAATAAAATGACATTTTGACCCTGAATTTCTGCTAACTTCTTGGGTGAGAAGGGAGTAACAATATTTATGCCTAAACAATCTGGTCCTGATTTTAAATGTATTTACTGCTGGAAAATCTGACACCTTCTGATAAACTGTTCAAATCATTGCTTATCCCCACTGTTTAAAAATATGTACTGCAGTTACAGAATTTCAAAGGAAAAAATTGAGAATGGCCTGAGGAAAAAACTGATGAGAAATCTGTAGTTATCTGCATTTAGAAACAAATGAATCTTTGGAAGCCTTTTTTTTTTTTTTTTTTTTGGTTAATTTTTGCTTTTTTTTCTTTTTTTTTTTTTTTTTTTTTGTTTTAACTTTTTTAAAATATCTTTCTTTATTTTGACNTTTTTTTTTTAGGTTGTAACTTTTTAAAACATCATCTCTTAATTTGACAGGCTGCCATTCACACGCTTTTCCTCAAAAAGTCAACCACTGACACTTTCTTCTTCATTCTTATTTGCAGCCAAAAATGTTTGGATTAAGCTTTTGACAGTAGTCAAGAAATTCTGAAGATGGTAGACACTTTCTGGGAAAGCAGTTATTTTTGTAATCCTGTTTATTTCTGTCTGAGCCTTGCTGAATTGTATCAGAATTCATTTTCATCACTGCCAAAATCTGAATTCTGGAGGTGTCACTAAGCAGATCTCTGATTGGAGTTTTATTTCTATGCTATTTGGTTTCTGAAGTCATTCCAAACACATTAAGATGGGGAAAGAGCAAGTTGAAAGATATAAACAGAGTAAGGAGAGGAAAATTGACTGAGAAAGGAAAAATAGGAAAGAATTCTTTCTGTAAAATAGTAGAAACAGAGTGGATCTATTTATCTGCAGAAGATAGATGGGCTTTGGTTAGTGGTTGGTAAAATATACTCCCATATCTTTTTTTTTTTATAATCTATTTCTTTTTTTTGTATTTTTAAATCATTTTAATCCCCTTTATTTCTTATTTGCTTACTTTTCAGTCCCCATCCCTCCTTCTTTGGGCAGGTAATTTTAGACACGACTCTTCACTGCTGTCTTACCAGACTCTTAGCCTTTTGACAAGTTTTTCAAAGTCAAATATATATTTATAGTGACTAAGACAACGCTGCTGTATGAGGGGTTATGTTGGCTTTTTTCATAGCTTGTAAATTACAAGTGCAGTTCATGCCTGTGCTTTCCAGACTCACATTTGCGGTTATAAATGAGTATTAGTTGATTTGGGCTAGTAATTTATCGATTCATGTTCCATTCTCTACAAAATTGAAATTAGAAACAGCTACCCCAGATTTTCACCTTGGCTAGTGGAGTCTCCCATTGTCAATGAGAAGCTGAAATGTTCCATCAGAACTTTGTTACATCTTTATGACAGGACATGCTGCTATGGTTTAACCTCAAAAAGCAACTAAGCCCCATGCAGCCACTAGCTCACTTTCCTCTCAGCGGGATGGTGGAGAGAATTGGAAGGGTAGAAGTGAGAAAGAAGCTGTGGGTGAATGATGTAGGTAAAGGAAAACAAGGAATTCCTTCACCATTTCCCATGAGGAGGCAGGTGTTGGGCCATCCACAGGAAAGCAGGGCTCCCTGATTTTGGAAGACAAATTCCATTCCTCTGAATGTCCCCTCCTTCCTCCCTTCTTCCCCCATCTCTGTAGGCTGAGCATGATGTCATAGGGAGATGGAATGTGACTTGGGATCAGCTGTCCTGGCTGTGTCCCCTCCCAACTTCTTGTGCACCCCCAGCCTCTTTGCTGGTGGGATGTGGTGAGAAGCTGAAGAGCCCTTGACTCAGCACCAACCAAAAGAGCAGTGTGTCATGGACATTATTCTCATCCTAAGTCCAAAACATAGTGCT
The DNA here is from genome assembly GCA_013400855.1 of Buphagus erythrorhynchus. Lineage (NCBI taxonomy): Eukaryota > Metazoa > Chordata > Aves > Passeriformes > Sturnidae > Buphagus > Buphagus erythrorhynchus. Next base: position 40,020 of record VZTT01054038.1, read on the forward strand.
ATTCCAGCTACTGGGAAGTAAATTTACTCTATCCCAGCTGAAACCTGGGTATGTGCTAATGTCTTTATGTGGAGTGGAAGTAGCTCACACATTTCCTAGGCCACATTCACATAAGTATCAGTGCCAGGGGTTTATTTCATTTGCTGTTTCCCCCTCTCAGTTCACTGTACATTTCTCGCTCATTTTGTCTCTTCCTTGGGCTCTCTGCCATCCCTCAGTCTGTTCCAGAAGCTCTGTGTTATCATGTCATCATGGTTGCTAATCTTTTCTTCTCAGCCATCTGGAAGATAGGAGTTCTTTTGCTGAGTATCTAAACAAAACAGTCTCCTCCTTCTGCTGTCCCATCATTGACATCTGAAGTGAAATACTTCATTGGTTTATCTTGGGCCTGATCCTACAGAGTAATTTTAGTTAAGAATTTGGCCAATGCACTGAAGTTTGTTTGATGATTTTCTTTATTAAAAAAAAGAAACAAACCAAAACAAAAAAACCCCGACAACCAAGAAAACCCAAAAAACAATCAAAACGTAGAGCAGGGGAGAGCAAACCCTTTCCAAGGGTGGTACGATAAGAGATTACTTGTCCCTTTCCAGTGAGATCATGGTTGCAGTACTGCGCTTAACCTTTTCCCAGCAGTATGACAAAGTTTTAGGTAAATCAGAGGAGGTCCAGAATGCAACAATAGGAATGACAAGAGATTTAGAAGTGACCTATGAGGAAAACATGAGGAACTTTCGTTTTTTTTTTAACCCCTTTCCCATCCAAAAAAGAGAAGACAGTCTACACTTATGGCCTCCAGTATAGCAAGGTCTGTCACAAAGAGATCAGCAATTACTTGTTCTGCAGGTTTGTGATCATAGGGGGAAAAAATTTGGTGAGTTTGCGACAGAGATTATCTCCTATATTAGAAAAACTGTATTTATAAGGCTAGCAAAGTGGTGAAATAGACTGACTAGGAAGGTTGTGAACTTGCCTCAGGAAGAATCGGTGTAAGACAGTGTTGTCACAGATGCCCTAGGAAGTGTTTTGCCTGCTTTGTGTCAGGGGACCTCTTCCATCCCTGCAGTTCTGTGGGGAGCAGAGTGGTTACACTGGAGGCACCACACCAATGGCTGCCCATCAGCCAGTTCTTTGATCTGCAGGCAATTCCTCTCCTGGCTGAAATCAATGGCAATACTGACAAGTTGCCATAAGCTCAGAATGGCCTCATTTCCCACACCAACATTAACAAGCTGCTGATCTCTCCTGCCTGGAGTATCCCCTTACATTCTTAGCTCTCCAAGGGGTGCTGGGTTACTGCTAAGCAGACAAAAAAGTGCTGCTAGAGCAAAGAGCAGACTTGATTTTGTTCCTCCTTCAGTAGTTAGCAGTCATCATCATTACCACAAGACTGGGTGTCAATATGTAGCTCAGCCAATAAGGAACACTGAAATATGTTCTGGCCCAGATTCAGGTGGAAGAAACTCTACCTTGGTCCCAGAGCCAACCATTAGGACAGAAGGACAGTGGTGGCATTCAGGCTGTCTGACACTGTGTTCCTGTGTCTCTGCCAAAGACATCCTGGTACCATGACTTTAGCAAACCATGTGAAGTCCTGGCTTCACTGATTCACTAATCTTTCTCTATGAATAAAACTCCCTGTTTCTCCCCAGGATTCATCTCTTTCTTTCTAAATTTTTTTCACGTCTCCGGTTGAAGGATAGTATTGCAGAAAGATTCGATTGGAGAAAGGGCTGAATCGAGTAGCCTTTTGTGGTTGTTGTGTTTTGTTTCTGTTGTGGGGATTTTTTTGTAATAAGCAGGAATTCATACCACACTGCTGTGGTAAATATTAGCTCTCCAGTTACTGAACTTTGGTCCTCTGCTCTGTAACACTGCTTTGCTTAGGAATGGCTCTGTTTGGATCCTGTTTCCCCTTGTTTTGCTACTATTAAAACTGTGCTTCTAATGCAAGTAGGATTTTGTTATCTGCAGGCCTGAGGTGCTAACATTTTGCTTCTTTGTTTTTCTCAGGAAGGGATGAATGTGCATATTTCAGTTCCTTGCATTCATTACAAATTCTGTACCTGTACTTTTTTCTGCTTCTTTGCTACTTATTTGGGCAGGATTGCTTTCTCTCAATAGACACCACCCTCCAGAATGGGAAAGTGTAGGAGATAATCCATCACCTTACCTAGGGAACCTTTCAGCACGAGAGCCAGCCTGCTGGCAACCTACTCAGTGTCTGCATTGCTGTGCATGTGATGGATCATACATTCCTGGCTGGCTTACAGATGGACTGTTCCATTTGCCTTGTCTGCAGGCATGAGTGAGAGCTTCCTGCCTTCCACTGCCTCAAAAAATCCTCCCTGTCACATCATTCAGGGAAGCATTTTTCATTGGGGGAAGCAGTGAACACACGTGCCCTGCTTGAAGCACGTGCTGCCTGTCGACTTCCATGACAGATGGCATGAGGAGACAGTCCCAGCTCTGTGCTCCATGTCAAAAATACAGACACCAGAGGGAGACAAAGTGAAGGAGAAAGTAAGGTAAGCAGCTAGGACAAGGGAATGTGGAGAGTGGAAGTGGGAAGTGTTGTAAATGTCTGTGGGAAGGGGAAAGTGGCAGAGTTGCTTGGAAGAAGAAGAGAACTAAGAGAAGAACATGAGTGAAAGCCAGTGAGATAAGGAGTAAAAAAACCCCAAGGGACTGGCTGACACCTAGCAGCTGGATACATGGCACGCTCCCAGCTAAGTTTATATATTAATTTATTATTTAAATCCTGTGTTGCTGTTTTCCCTGTCCTGATATTTCCTTGGTGTGATCTCAAATTTTAGGACTCTTCTTCAGGAAAAAGAGTAAAATAGAAAACCAATAATTAGGAGATGTTATCAGATGGAAAAAAACTATCAGTGTTTCAAAGGTGAAAATGTTTAGAAGGATGTATATTTTTCATCTGTCACTTAGATGTCTTGTTCACCTTTTATGCTACTTCCTTGAAAGTAGATCTCCAGCCACCATTCATCACCTGCCTTCCTAACATTCTTTCCAGTGTTTCTAAGCCTTGGCACTTTTCCATTTCTGTACTCTCATTTTATAAAGTTATTTTTGTTGTTACATATCCAGAATAGTAATCTTTCTGATACGAAACAGCAATATATTTTCAGGAATGACTGTTTAACTGCTTAAATAGCAACAGTTTATATTTCACTATTGCTTTAAAAAATGTTTTGTTAGCAGGTCTTCATGGTTATTATTTTTGGAACAATCTAGAACACAGTATTTTGGGTGTTTGTCTTTTTCTTTGATGATTCTTTGAGTAGTTACAGAGTCTGCAAAACCCACATAAAAAAACCCTGTAGCTAATAAAATGGGGAAAAGCAAGACTGTGAGGGTAAAAAGCAGAGCAGGTGAGCTGAGAGGCCAAGAAACTGGGTGGTTTGGCAAAGTAGCTTGCCGGGTGGAAATTTCAAGACAAATTAGGAGGAGCTCTGGGATCTAGACATGCAGTCTGCACTAAATATCTTTGTCTCCTGTTCTTCCACCCTACAGATGAGTAATCTCCAGTGATGTCAGTGGGCGTTATCCTCATGTCCTGAGGGTAATAGATTGGGCCCCTGTAGTGTAAGTAATGCCTCATTTTCTCTTAGGCTGGAAAATCATATGAATTTCTCTTAAATGTTCCACAAGGGAGCTGAGAGGGAGGAAGAAAGGTTTAATATTCCTTTCTAGTTGCATCACTTGCGTGTTTTGCAATTGAGCTGCAGAGCACAAATGCAGATTTGGAATTGTTTAAATGACAAGAGTTATTGCTTAGCTTCTCAAATATTTTGGCTGTTGAGATACTCAGTCAAGCCACAGTTCTTCCCCCAACAAATGCACTCATGAGAGAGCAAACGGTAAAGAACACGAACAGCCTGAAGTTGAGTGACTGTGCTTTTGGCAGGGAGGTGCCAGCTGCCATTGGAAACAGGTCCAGAATCTGTTGAGAGGATCTTCCTAAGGAAAGTGGATCTTCAAAAAAGTTATAAAAGGAATGTAGCAATTCAACAGCGTTTGCTAATAATGTTTATGCTACTTTTTATTGGAAAAAGGTTAGTTCATAAACTACTTCTGACAATGAAATTCCTTACTCTATACAAAGATACACACACAAAATTTGGGGGGAAAATAGGTGTCCTGATTCTTCAGGCTCATGAGTCTTGAGTAAATTTAATTTTTAAAAAAGGAAAAAAAAAAATGAAGCGTGTGCTCAGAGAACCTGAAAGCTTAAAGAAATGAAATTTTTATGAATTATGAAAATGGGCACTGTGCTGTAGGAAACATATAAGGAAATTCTGTAGCTTTCTAGAGGAAGTCTGTCACTGAGCTAGATGCTTTTCAGGTGTCTAAGAGTCCATCCTTCATGTAAATGTTTAGTTTCACTTAAAAAAGAAGAAAGGGGAGACTGGGAAATATTGGAAGAAATTACTAGAACAAACGTTAACTTTGCATATCCCAAGTGGAAGGAGCAGAGAGACAGAGTAATGAGAGAGTAATTTCACTTCCAGGAGCTGAAGCTCTGTACTAGACAGAGGTGGCTGAACATCAGCCCTGGCACATGCAGAGTGACATGCCATGTAAAAATGAAATTAAGGAGAGCTCAGAGCAGCCCATTGCTCCCTCCTTTTTAATGAATGATCTTCTTAGCTGTCCTGCAGTTTTGGCTTGAGTTTACCAGAGCTCACTCTAAGTAAGAGTATTTCTCTTTGATGTGAGTAAAGCAGATTCATAGCCGATACATACTGAAGTTTAATGAAATATATCCTCTATTCATAACTGCCTTTCCAGCATTGCTGCAGCAATTTAGATTTAATTTGTGGGTAGGAATGATTTACATGCAAAGAACAAGTACTTCAAAGCATGTGAAGATAAGAGACTTACGTAAAAATTAAGCGGTCTACAGTCCGCAGGATAACTGCGGTAGCTTTTGCATCCCAGTCAGAAACCTCAGAGAAGTACAAGACTGAAAGAACACTCCAACTGGAACAGCACAAAACAGATCTTTAATGAAAGCAATTGAAATAACACTAAATAAACTGTTTTAATGAAGTTCCAAAGAGATGTGTAAAAGCTGCTAGTAAAATCAATTGAAGGCCTGTCACAGTGCCTCAAAAGTCCCTTCACAGCCCTCCTGCTGGCAGCAGTTCAATTCTCTTTACAGCACATTAGAGGTAAATGCAACAGTATTATACCAGGCCCTTCGAAAAACTAATAAAAATATTCTCCCAGTGAGAGAAACCCACTGCTGCTAGGAGAGGAACTGCATGCCCTTTGGTCTGGGAGTCATTTGTTTCTTCAGCTGGGATAAAGAAGTCTTTAATAATTCGCAAAGCTATTGTTAATAATTGTATTCCCTGCACTTGCTTCCTAATAGCAAGAGACATCCATTAAAATGTGCTGCTCAAAATCAGGCCTAAACAATAAGTTCAGTGGCCCAAAATTCTTTTTCAAATTGTGGCCTGCATTGGGCAGGCTAAACTGTAGCTTATGCCGAGTAGCACTAACCTGCTGTGAGACCACGCTCAGAAGTTCTCATGCAGAAAGCTTTATTCCTTTGTCAATAGTCTTGTGCTGTGTGAGGATGTGAACATGGGTGAAGTGTTTGAGGTGAAGTTATGGTCTTTTTTTTTTTTTTTTTTTTTGTGTCTGTAGCTGACCTGTGCTACAGGGAGGCTTCTGTGGAAACACAATGCAGCGAGATGCAGGGTAGCAGTGCCTTTCCCCTATGGTGATGGCTCACCTGGAAGACCACAATTCCTGCAGCATCTGTAATGAGTGGCCCCCCTAAAAATTAACAGTAGATTGCCTCTGCTATGGAAACTGCCGTTTTCCCTTGCCACGTACCTAGACCTATAAACAAACTTATCTAATAGGATTTTTTTCCAGGCAAATAAAACCAACATGGCAGCATTAAATCTTCTGTCTCCTGGGAGTGCTGGAAGCAGGTTCTGTGGCTGCTGAGAAGATGACCTCACACTAGGCACGAATGCAAAAGCTGTTGAAGGTGCATCTGTCTTACTGATACTATGTCTGTTTTGCTACATCGGATGCAGAGTATGAGAAGATTCACGGTGTCATATAGAGGATTTTGAACTAACAAATGGAGTTTGGACAGAGGAACAAGAGCCCAATTTGCACAATATTTTAAACAAAAGGTTCTGCAAAAGAGTGGTTTTGTTTTAATTTAATTTATTAATCTATATTTTACCTTTCATTTTAATATTTCTATTCTGATATGTGATAGCACAAATTATTTTTACCAATTATAAAAAGAATGTTGCATAATTTCATTTCAAAGCAAAAAAAGAATGCACATTTTCTCCTAAATGTTTTAATTTCTATCAGGGCAGCATTTTTTTAATATATGGAGTATTTCAGATGGTAAGATTTCAGGTGGCCCTTTTGACAGTCATTTGGAACAGATACTTTACCAAAAAGTGAAAGAGCCTTGGAAAAAGTCTTCTTAAGTGAGGGCCAAAAAAATCCTTTCTGCCATAATCGCACCATTCTGTACAATTGACATATTTTCTAAAGAAATTATTCAAGTTACGGTACAGAAGCATTTTAAAGAATAATTTTTAAATCTCTCTTTGTGAACTTATGCTCTGCTTAATACCATAAGCAGAGCTGCATAGCCCTAGCAGGAAGGAAGACATTAAACAAGCTAATATTAAGCTTCTCAAAGTTGAATTATTTTCAGCAGGAAAGAAATTTTAAGACATTAGACATTAGGCCAAGCTGAAAGCCAGAATAGCTGGACATGTTAAAAGATGTGGGGCATGGGAAGTGGATGCTGGTTTGTAGTTGCTCTGTGTAACATCTGATCTGTGTCTAGTGGCAGGGGATTAGTCTTTAGGATTCCAGTAAAAGGGCTTATCTTTTAGTGGGGAAAAGAGAGACAATGTGGTGGCTAAAAGGATGGCAGGCATTGGGTTGCCCAGAGCCCTGCATAGCCACAGAATAACTTTCTCACGGGCACTAGATTAGCAGGTTTGTACTGAGAAGAGTAAAATAATCAGTGTTTATAGTAAAAGCATTCATCTCATGGCTGCTGCTGTTTTAGTTCCAAATTTGTATGCACACATGATTCTGTTTAGATCCAGACAGATGGAGAAAACTTTTAGCTGTCACTTTTGTTACATTTTAGACAATCAAAGTATTTCCCTGTGGCCTCTTCTGCTGCACCCAGCCTAGGATATGGATCACTAGTGGCACATAAAGATACATGCCTACACTGTGTGATTCTGTATCTTTGTTTTTACTATCTGCCATAACCAATAACAAAGTGATTTGTGCAGATGACTATCAATGGTCGCTGGAAAGACACTGAAGCCCCAAGGTCCCAGTAAACCTGGTATCTCCCCTAGCAGGCTGGCTGAGTTTGAGCTGTAATCTGCTTTCCTCATCTCCAAGTGCACAACACATAAACTGATTAATGGAGTGGATGGCATTGCCACAGCCTCCCAAGGCCTGCATGTTTTACATACACAACAGCTCCCCTCAGTAGAAATAGGGGGTAAGAAATAGACATCTGTTGTTTGTGTTTTGTAATGCCTTGGGTGGGCAAATTGTGTTCCCTTCACCTTTGCAGTGATGTACAATTGTCCATTTGATTGTGTCATGATAAACTATGTCAGAGAAAAGAGGCATAAGACATCTGCACAACTGGAAAATGGGGAATTCAATCATAGGAGTAGTTTAAAGACCTCAATGTATGTACCCGCTGATGCTATATACTGCTTTTGGGCTGTGTGTGGTGGCATCTGGATCAATAATTCATTGTGATCTTAAAAAGGGCAAGGGGATCTTAAAAACTATGTATTGAAGAAAATATCCCATAGTCGTGATGCAACAGTACAGAAAAGACATCAGAAGATGTTTTTTTTCTGTTTATCTCCACATTCAAGATGAAAGCAGGACAGTATTGAGCTAAAAATTGGCAAAGGGACTGGAAGAGAGCAGATTTGGGCAAGGCTTTGGATGTCATTATTTGGCTTTTTGCTGCTGGGGTGTAGGATCCTGCCATTGTGCTGCCTGGCACCTGGACATGACATGTGTGTGGCAGGTGGGTACAAGCACGCTGTTACCCTGCCAGCGAGTGCTCTGTGCCTCTCCACTGCACCACTGCAAAAGCCCTGTGCTCCGGCAACCTCTCTTCCATGCAAAATGCTTTTGAGCTTCTCAGAATAATTGGATGGGAGGATTATGTGTTTAAGATGAACTTGGATTTGTTCCATTTGAACTGTAAGCACGGGGTTTATTTAAATGTCCTATGCTGAAAAAGACCTATTACCTTGTAGCTGTTGTACAAGCAAGTTCATACATGATAAAATATAAGAAGACTGAAGGAAAGCTTAGATTATTTGTAGGCTCAGGTGATAAATAAGCTGAATAATTTAAAAAAAAACATTTGGAAAACTTGTTCTCAAATGCACCCTTTGTATGCCTGTTCCTGGTGAAGTAGGTGTGAGAGTAGTTCTTGCTGCTTACTTCTTTCTTCCCTTTGATTTTTTTCCAGCCTCTTTTTCCTTGAAAAGTCTTTAAAGGATAAAGGCTGACGTCCTTCCTGCTTGACTCTTTAGATGTCAATTTCCCTTATACCTTTGCTTTGGTAATTTCAAACTTGAATTGCTCCTAAAGAAATGCCAAGTGCCACGGAAACAAACTCAGCTCATGTAATGGGCTTGACCATTAGCCTCCTGTCTTACTGACTTCTCAGCAGAAGGAATTGAGAACTTGAGCCATGGCAAAGTTCCAAAAGCAGAAAAGGACAAATATTGAGGGAATTTTTAAATGTTATTCTGCTGACAACAAATGCAATAAATAATAGAGGCAAAAGGTCTTCCATGACCTCAACTGAGGAGGCACCGGAAATGCCATGTTAGATGAATCCTGCTTGCTGCTTTCAAAACATTTTTTTACCCTAAGGAAAGGCTTTTTGTTCCCCCAGAAATGCTCTAAACATTTAATTTTTTTTCTTTTCTGTTTACTTTTATTTTATTCTTGGCCATCCAATATGCACTAGCAGCCACAACAGTTTTCATGGAATCCCACTGACTCCTTGTTAACAACTGAGTAAATGCTCATTTTGGCCCTACAGCGGCACTGAATTAAATCCTCCAGAACAAAGTTTAAAAACTTATTTACTAGTGTACTGCAGGTAAAAAAAAATCATCTGTATGTAGCACATATGGTTAAGCTGTAAGTGCCTGAAAGTTGATAACAAATAATCATTAAAAAATGATGGGGGATCAAATGGATGACCTAAAATTTACAATCCATGATAAAGACTAAAGGTTTTGATTGGGAACTTGCACTGTATTCTACATTACTACTTTCTTAAACTTCTTGATAGAATTTTGATCAAGTTGATCGATCAAAGATCAAAGAATCAAAGACCAGCACCCTTGTGGTCATCTTTCAGAGACCGAAGCTCTGTTCTTTGTCTCTACATAGCTTCACCCCTTTTTTCAGTCTTCACCTGATATTTCTCCCCTTTTTGGTGTATTTTGTTTGTGAGTATATTCCAGGTGCTCTGATTTTGAGCTTCTATCCTTGCTCTTTGTGCAGGAGCAAGAATTTAATTATCTTTATCAGGAGAAAAATTATTTGGAGGCAGAAAAATCTTCTGGTTCTGCAGGAGTCAAAAAAATCTTGCAGAAGATATATTCTGTCCATCCAGCACAGAAGTGATTTTCTGTCTAAAAACTGATTTAGAAAAAAACCAAACATGATGTACTGAATTTTTATTAGAAGTGACATGCGTCTTTGTGTAGTTCAAATCAGTAGTGCAGTGGAGTAAGTTGTTGTTTAAGTAAACATCTCAAAGAAGAAGAAAGGCAAATGTATTTTCTGCTTTCACAACTGCTTGAAGTCTGGGGCTTGTCCAGCTAGGTGATTGCTGGATGTGTTCTCTAACTAGATTATATGTGTGCTTGCTTAGTAGGTAACACAAATCTCTGTGTTACTCTCTCTTTTCTCTTGTTTAAAGTGGATTGATTGGCATCATTGCATGTTTAACACTGGAGATTAGAATGCAAAAGCCATCTTTCAGATCGTGTTAGGAAACTTCAACCCCTCCCAGGCTCTTATTTCGTCCTATAAATGGTAGATTTTGAGGCCACTTCTAAATAGGTTTCCCACATCCCAGAGTACTATCTGACCTAGTCTACAGCACGGGGCCCTTATAGCCATCCTGCATTTTCATCAGGGCTTCATGATCACTAGACATTGACTCAGCAGAGAGATTGGTAAGAAACAGTTCTTCTATCTCTTGACTGAACATCTTGATTCAAAAAGGATATAAAAGCCTATGTATTTTATTGCCTGATATGGCTTTTCTGGAAATACTTAGATTTGTAGAGAAATGTCACTCAGGGGTAGAAATATCTAATTTTGATAACTTAGCATTTTGCTCAGTTGTGAGCTACATTTTGATGAAGTGGCTATGGTTTCCTACTTTTGTAACAGAAGGAGAGCAGAGGATTTTTGCCAGGTGTCATACAATTAAAATCGCTGTCCTGTATTTTTGTCAACAAGACAAAAAAGAATAAACCTAAGAAATTGTAAGTTTATACACTTAAGTAAATCCAATATTAAGCACAAAAACAAGATATTAAATGGTTCTACTTCATTGAAATGAATGCTGGTTAAAAAGTTTGCACAAAGCAAGTACATAAATGCCATGTGAGGAATTAATATTTGGACCTTACAGAGCATTTTTCACTGGTATCTTCACATCTTTCAACAAATACTCCTTCAACACACAGGTGGGAAACAAAAAGATAGAATTAAGGCTTATAACACTTCCTTTAAGGTATGTCCTGAGAAGAGATACTTCCTTAAAAAAATGCCATGTGTACTTTCATCTTCCACTAGGTACAAAAAGAGAAGCACTCTGCCACTTCACTTTGTCTGAATTTAGATTAGTTTGATGTATATAACTCACTCTTTCAGACTCCCATCTCATTGCTGTTCATACTGGGGAAAAACCCTTGGTTGTTTTCTTGTCCTAGACCTACTCTAGTGGAAATAGTGTGTTGTGGGAAGACAAGAAGCAGAAGCATCCTCTGCTTTCTGTATGGTAATTTAAGAGGAAAGAAGAACATGTCTGGGAAGGTAAAGAATAAAGAAGTGCTATCTGGCAAATAGTGTAAAAAAACACCATTTAAAAATTCATTTAAAGTAAGTTCTCTTCAATGTAGCATATAATCAACTTAAGGAGTTTTATGTCAGATGTTACTTAGCCAAATAGATAGCTAGATTAAAAAATAAATAAATAAAATTAGGCACTTCTATAAAAAGTAGTAGCAATTGAGGCTTTAATGGGTAGACCAAAAATTTATAAGGTCCTGACCAGTCTTTCTTTTTAAGGCATAAACTGAAAAGACAGGCTTTTCTTTATTATGTATTGTAGGTTTTAGATTTAGCCAGAGAATCAGGAATTTGATCTAGTCCAAAGACCCAGACCCCAAAGCACCAGCAGAGATCGGTCTCACAAACTAGATCATGAACCGGTGGGGATAGTTGCTTGTTTAAATGTGCTGTTCCCTGTTTTCCCTTAAGAGGTGGTTTTTTGTTAGAGGGCCATGGAATGGATTGAAATTGTAGAAGCTGATTGTGGATCACCAAGAAATTCTATCATTCAGTGTTTTAAAATTGACTGCAGCTTTTACTGGCTCACTGATTGTTATTTTATGATTGCTCACTGATTATTGGTGACCATATGAACACCTACCAAGCCAGCAGAAGTTACTGAGTGAATGATCTGGATGAAGATGATCTACTACAAGCACAACATGAACTTAAACTCTGTTTTGAATGCCACTTTCTAGATTGCAGAAACTTCCAAAGCCTGATCAGGTTCTAGCCAGGCTAATTTCATTCTTCCTTTCTGATGTTTTATTTCGTGAATTGAACCAGAGTGTGTACACATCAATGAAAGCTTTAAAGTGGATCTACTTTTACCTTTTCTATAAGTAAATCTTACCAGGGACCAAAAAAAGAAAAAAAAAGAGAAACATGCTTTTGTGAGAATGTCTGTTTCAGGAACATGATTTCCAAAGAACCTTCTTCCCTTACCTACTGTGATTTTGCAGCTGGTCTGAACCCCCAGCATTTATTTTAATCAATACAGTGAGGTTTTTCTAGTTGCTTCAAATTATGCCAAGTTTGTTCTGATGTGTAGGAAGGTCTTGCCATTGTTCCTAAGGCCTGTCTTCTCTGCCTCTCCCAGGGGTTTCTTCAGTATCCTCTATAACTGCAGGCTCCCAACTTGATGCTGCAGCTCTCTCCTTCCAAGTCACCCTGCAAATTACAGTCTTCTCTCCCCTTTCCACAATCAATTACTCACCAAGGAGGTCCTATGTCCTTTCAGCACAGTCTGCTACTCTTAAATGAAAAAATACCCAAAGAGAGGGGCAAAAAACCCCCAACAAATTAAACAGATAATAACTTTCATTAACACATAGCAGATTTTTAATTTCTTTTTTGTTTTTCTCTGAATCTCACTGTAGTATTGGTGGGTTTTGAGACCACATATGACTTCTAGGTAGTGAGATATAGAAAAGAGATGCCTGACCTGCATGTTCTTGCCCAGGCTTGGGAGTGGAGACAGAAGAGGCATAAAGACCTTAGGCTTTTGTCTTGTTGAGAGGCCAAGCTTGCTAGCTTAGTGCAGTACAGAAGTCATCACAAGTCATCCCAGGTAAACCAGTATGTCAGCATCACACTCCAATGTTTAGACAAACTGGTTCAGCAGATTTTACTGAGCAGAGGGTGTCTCTGTACCCTTGCCTTCTGTGGTCTAAAAATAAGGTGCATTAAAAATAAGAGTGCATGAATCTTAATCGAGGTTTGCATTTCAGACCTGTGAAAATAGTGTTGTGTATAGCTCATACTTATAGCATTTATGAGGAAGACATGAATTATTTTTGGTGTAGTAAACTAGGCTAGAAGTAAAAGTAGTGGCTGGATCATGACCAATTTGAATTTTCCACGGTGTTTCCTGTACTAGCCAACATTTTATAGTGAGACACCTTTAATTTAGAGGGACCAATGTTCACTTAGTATATTGCTATATGAGTTGGCTCTAAGATTTATGGGGATCTTAAAGTAGTCTCTAGAAAAAGTTACACATTAACTTCCTGATAGTAAAAATGAAAATTTTTCTTAGGAGCATGTTCAGGCCAGCACAGCTCGCTTTAAATGCATTTATATTAGCATTCTTTATTTGAGAAGGACAGAAACATGCAACTGGTGAAGTAATGGAGATGGACTCTTTGGAAACTTTGTGTGATCTGAGGTGCACATGAACAAGGATGGAATGTTGCCCCTTAACATAGTCACATGCTTTCTTGACCAAATGGTACCTTCAGCAGAGTCCTATGTCAAAGGATCATTTGGCAATGCCATGCCAAATAAATGCAAACTAAGTTTAGATAAGTTATGGATAGAAACTAATAGGACAATCTTTGTGTGCTTGCCTGTAGGATGGAAATTCTGATTTCACTCCCTCACCACCTCGCCTTCATCATTTCTTCACAGTTAATTTGGAGTTGCTGGATAAAAGGAAGAATGATCCATTCTTTAATTACTCATTTATCTTGCTATAAATTTGTTCTTATTAAGAACTAGAGGTTTACAGCTAAATATGAGCCTGGCTGGTGCACAGCTTTCCTTTGTTTCTCTTTGTAAGCAGAGGTGAGCTTGCAGGGTGCTGTGAGAAGTTCTGAGATAATGTGCTTGTCTCTTCACTGCTCTTCCACCTACTTCTAGAAGGATTGAATTAATGAGTGTTTGAAGAATTGCTTAACTGAGTACTTAAAGCTGAATGTCAGGGTCCTTAAGGTATGACAATCATGCCAACTATTCCTGGTAACAGAGAGCCATGATCCTGTTGGGCAGGGGGGAAAAAAACCTTGGAAAAGTGTGTTGAGGTACAGCTAAAAGTCACCTCCTCAGACTGCAGGCATAATCTGCTGCAAACGTGTGAAAAAGCAAACATAAATCATTCCTGTTGTTCTTGTCTCAGAGAAACGTGAGTGCTGTACAAAAGACAATGCACGTGCTCGTAACTTGAATGCTTTATAGTACGTATACTCTTATCTAATATACCCACAGTACTCTGTATCTAGCACTATACAGGTTTCTATATAATTATTTATGAGAAACCTGCATCTTTCGGGAACTGCTATGATTTTGCTGAGATGTGTTGCAGTAAATTAAATAAAATATTATTTATGTCATGGTAATACTAATTTTGTTGTTGTTCACTTGCAAAAATTATTCATTATACAGCTCAGTGGACATGTACAAACTGAAACAAACTCATCTGCAAATCCACAGCAAATTTGAATCAAATTAGATTAAGGATTAACATTTTATGAAAGTTTGAAAATTACATCATTTTTTCCAGTGTTTTCCAAACTTTCTATTTGGCTCATTATAACTATGGAATGGCTTCTCCTAGAAATTTAAATTTATTTAATCTCTTGGTTTTGGCAAAGACTGATGTCTTGACTAGTTGTAGAGGTCTTGTTGGAAGAATTAATTAACACTAATAGCATTAATAACATGGTTTCTTGCATACCTCAAGGGCATCACAGTGCTGATGAATTCCACATGGTCCTAAAAAGGAATAAAGCAGTCGAGCAAATAAAAAGGGGGTATACAGTCTCATTCTTGCTTATCATTGACATGCATTCTTGAAAGCCAAAATCATAAACTATGTTTTCTGGAGCATAGCTCATTGGGAAATTTATGCTGACAAAATAGCTTTAGTGCATTCAAGGTGGCTACAGTGTATGGGCTATTTAGTTATGATGAATGGATGAACTGAGGATTAGTGTTACAGGAGCAGAGTCAAGGATGTGGAAACAACCTTAATCATGTCTCTTCTTGACTCATAGTATTTGAGTTCATGAGTAAGTGTGCAGATGAATGTTCATTTATAAGATTGCTACATTTTTCTAAATATTTTCCCTTGAAGAGTATTTAAATTGACTGACAATTTTAGTAGCTTTTTTGTTGGCATTTATTCACATACAGGTGAAACAGAAAATGTATTAGCTCTTAGGATGCAATTCAGTCCCACTCTGTAACCCAGGGCATGCCCACTTGCTTTTCTGTGCATCCGTTTGTTCCTTTTCTATCTTGCTTTATGATTTGATTATGAGGATTTATTCACCCACATCTAGACATCTCTTCAATACCCTGAGCACCAGGGTACTGTAGCAGAGCAGATCAATGCAGCATTTTAAATATATTTCGTTAGGTACTTCTGTGACAGGGCTTTAAGCTAATGCAATGCTATGAAGCCCTTAACAAGGGAAAGACTTGTTTGTGGCACCCGGCAACTCAGGTAGCAAGTCTGAAGTGTGACATGAGTAATTAGATGCTGCACAAACAAGTAGAGTGTCTCTGGTTTAGAGAAGAATTATTGAGTGTCTACCCAAGGTTCCAGTAGAGTTATATAGATATGGAACATCTAAGAGCTGTCTTGAAAGGAAAAACTGGGAACTAATGGCATTGCTAAAGACTGGGATGAGTGCTCAGTATGCAGATAAAATCTCCTCTCATTTAGAAAGCTCATAGTAGAGGATAACTGCTGCATAATGTGTGGTATAAGAAAGCAATTAAATATTTATAAAGTGTAGTCAGAGATCGAAATACTGTAATTCTAGTTATAGGACCGTTAGACCTACAATATGCAATTTGATTGTGGTCATGCATGGCCGATCCAGGGCTGACCCTAGCTGCATGTCTGGGTGAGCTGACTGAGATTGCTTCCTAAAGGCAAGAGGACTGCAAAAAGGCTCTTGAGCAGCCAGTTATGGTGTGTGGATCAGCTGTACCCTGACATGGTGTTATGGGTTAGTGGAAAGGTCAAAGAAAGGCCCTGGAAGATGCAGTGAGCAACAAGGATTGGAAGAACATGTCTAATATATATGTTTTTGCAGTACCATCCAGGTTTGGGTAAATGTGAGAGAAAGAATAGTCACCTGATGTGTTTTGTATTAAAGAAAGTAGAATTACT